>JASSUY010000118.1:0-10723 GCA_032466535.1 Forpus xanthops | reverse complement strand
TAAAAATCCAAAACACAGTGCTACACCAGCTACTGCTTAAAGAAAAATGACTGCTGCTGCTGAACCCATGACACCTTCATATGAACAAAATCATAAATTCAATCCCTGACAGAGGACTGTAACTAAAGAAAACAACTCAATTAAAGGAAAATCTATGGCAGAGCAGTAAACTACAAAGCCTTCAGTGTTCTGTGAAGCTATGAAATACATACTCTTTTGGAATCAAGTGAAGAACAAAGAACATTTCTGATTATAATTTTAAGTTCATTTTTCAAGTCTAGCAGAGGGATTTTTCTCCTCTCAAATGATCATGCTTTAGCCCCAGTTACATATATTTATTCTGGATTTACACCAATAGAACTAATGTAAGACTTTCAGCCTTTGTTTTTTTTAAAGATAGAATGATGACAAATTCATGCATATGACTACTAATCTCTCATAAAAAATGCAGATCTCAAAGGGTTAGTACATTTTTAACATGCCTTAGAAAAACCTGGATGGCATATAACTTCTCCATTTTTGGTATGACTTGAATTGAAGATGGGCTATGCAGTAATAAACTATATCCTATCCAATGAGAGTGGAGATTTATGCCCTTTTAAGAAACTTGTCTTCAATTGGGCAGTAAATACTTGAGGACACGGATTTTAAATCTCTTGATATTTAGTTAAACTAATACATATTCATGTGGCAGCCTTCATTTTTAAAAGAAAAGCCTGGTACTTTTCATCATGAAAGAACAGCTGAAAGTATTCCATATCTTAGCTGTAACTCCAACAAATACTTGTATATTTTATCTGTTTAGTTTCCACTGAACAAACAGATCTGTGCCAGCTGCTAAAATTTGATAAGGTGAAGACTAAATTTTAAAGCAAAAAGCAGTATGCATATATTTATTTGAAATTACTTCCTGAAGAGCTGTTACTTAAGTCAAATTGCACCACTTGGAATGCAAATCAAGGGACAAATTGATGGCCCCCACATTTTTTTCCTTTTGAATTAACCAGAAATTTCAAACTGCAATACTGTTTCACCTCTAACAGGTATGTATATAATTATATTTTAAAGTCTTTAATTTAAACAGCAATACTTTTCACTTGACCCATAACTACAGCCCTCTGCCAGGTGTACAGCACTTTGTGCACAAAGAATCTTTGGTTTGCTAAAGAAACTGTTTTAGTAAAGGGGAATTATACAGCATATGTGGAATCTGTGGACACCATAAAATTTTGTTAAAAACTGCTAAATTAGAAAATAAACCATTTTGCTGTGTTTAAATGACAGAAGTTTGATTTTTGCAATTATTTAAGCAAATTTAGACAGTAAGTGTTCACAATTTATCCTAGTACACTGCTAAAGATAAAAGAGTAGGATATGCATGTATCCGAAGTAGTTCCATATGCAAATATATTAAATTGTAATAACACTTGCAAAATACTGTCACTTTGCATTCCCTACACAAGTCATTCCACACAGAGTAATCACCAGTATAGCTGTGTAATTAATAAAAGAAAATTGTCCAAAAATGTCCTTTAAACACTTATAAACTGTAAATCTAAACAAATTAATGAACACTATGATATGCATGTAACAGAAGATGAACCCTGAAAGCCCAAAGCAAAATTAGAGAGCAAAAAATCCAGGAAGGCACCAATCATTGAAAGCACAGAAGAGACTGATATAACATGGAATGAAGAAACATCTTAGGTTTTTTTTTATATATATATATAAGAAAGCACAACTTAGAAACAACTTTTGGGGAAAAAAAGTTACAATTTTCCTTTTTTCTTTTGATTTTGTCAATGGACACTGCTTGTTTCAAAGGTTCAAGAAAAGTATCCATTTGTTTCAATTTTAAAAATGGATTCTGATGCATTAAGTCTGGCAAGATACCGAATAGGTTCATTGCCAGAAATAAGTCAGCTTTTCTACCTTAAGGCAGGCCTGAGGGGAGAAGGAAAGCTTTACTTTTCATTGCAAAGAGCCATTTCAAAACCATATGGCAGAGGTGCCGCCTGGGAATAACTCCCTGTGCCCCACATATCTAATTATCACAAGCTCCTCCTACAGTTCTCTTCACAAAGATGAGCTATTAATCACCTTGTTAAGTAAAGAAAACACAAAAAGAGGACGATAGGAAAGCTAGAAGATGAAGAGAAACAGATGGAACTGTCAACTGCAAAACTTTACAATGCAAGAGCAGGAACAACATGGAGGATAGTATTTGGAACAGAAAAAAAGTTACAGCTGCACTTGCTGAAAGACTTCATGGCAAATGTTTGGGATTGATAAGGCTTTTGCTGGTATCATTTTAATTGTGCTTACTTTTACATAAGGTGGAGGGCTATAATCTGTTCCTCTTTAATTTGCCATTCTAGCTATTGCAATAAACCCCTGTACTGTTTTACATACATTGTATCATACAATGTAACTATTGCACCACTTCAGAAGCTCTTCTATTTCAATCCCAGGATTGAAATAATAGGTCAGGATGTGCTAAGGATGGCATTGTTTTCTCTTTAGGCAAAAATCTGTTACTGCCAGATGATGGATTCTGTACTCAGCATCAAAAAAATAGTTGGTGAATTAAATCCAGAAGTCCCGAAGAGAAATATAAATTACTTCCTCAGGCCATAAAAAAAAGGGAGGTTTTTGGCTTTTCAGAAAGCTCTGACTCTGTAACTGGGATCAGTTCAACTAGTTCTTCTGATTGATTTTGGCACTTGCTGACTTGAAATCCCAAATACTATGTTGTATGTAATCTTTTGCCCACAGCACTCTCCACATTTGTGGATTGTGATGACTGCTGCCCTTGATCAAACTCTCAGAAAACTTCCACATAAAGGACCAAGCTGGGAGGAAAAAACAAAAGAACCTGCAGAAACATACAACTGACAGCCAAAATACAAAGAAACACACTGAAAAGGCCAAAACATATTTTATTGAGGCACTGGTCTACGTGGGTATCACATCAGAGATGGTCTAAATACTTCATACATGTTCTAGGTTTCTTAAGCTGACAAGGAGAGACAAAGGAAAAAAAGAAGAATGGGGCCAAGAACTAATTTTTTATTCATTAATATTTCTGAGCGAGCAACAGCAATTTAACTATGCTGCATATTTTTTTTTTGATCCAGGGAAATGAAAAGACAGATTAACAGATTTGTTAATTTATATTCACAAAATATATTCCAATTACATGTAGTTTCTGACCATCTCTGGCCCTACAGCCATTGCAAGAACCTTTTTAATTATTTGCCTCTTTTGCAATAAAATACAATTAAGCAATACTAATTATTTGACACAATATATTTTAAGCATGGAAGAGGCTAACTAGTTGCTATAACAACATAATCTAATAAACTTGATTGGCAGCTATTACAGATTCTCTTACCACAGCAGAAGAGTTTTGAACTACACCCCCACTTTCAAACTTATCATCTTTGTTGCATTTTCTATCTACAATAAAATAAGAACATATTGAATAGAAGAGTGCTGAAAGAATTCATAAAACCAACAAATTATCACAGGACTTCACACTTCAGGATGATGCATAAATATTAAGCAATTATGATAGATGTGGAAGACAAAGAATCTATTAGAAAACAAGTTCTTGTGAAAGACAGAAGTCTGAGATACTGTTAACAAATAAAATTAGGCAAAAGCAATACCAGTGAAGTCAGTAACTGTGGGCATTTTGTATAATAGTGATTTCTCCCTACAAGGGCAGCAACTAAATATGCCACAGCATGTAAATATTTCTTCAGAAATACTGCCACAGCATTAGAATGTCTAGAAAAAAATAATTTTAGACAGGTATCAGAAAATTATAAAAACCCTTTAACTATCTTTAAATGATTCTAGTTGATCTTCACTGTGACCCCCAAAAGCATGCCTGGGGAAAACAGAAGGTAAGAAGTTACCAAGTTAACAGGAGAACAGGTTTAGGGAAGTATATTATTATAGGAAAAGATTGTGTAACTTCAGGAGCACTTTGATCTAGCTTATAGCCAATGCAAATTATACTGTTTCCCATTTGAATTTAGCCAGTCTCCCAGATTCAAATTTTAACACAATGAAAATACGCATAATTACACAGGAATTCTGAAAAATAGACAAACATCATCCCATAAATAACTGGTTCTATACTTTGAGTGAAGAAAGACAGTATAAAAGCCTTCCAGCACCACAGATACTGTTCCATTCCAGCTAATAGATCTATGTTGTTTATAAAAACACAGTTAATCTGTACAAGTTTTCTTACCTTTTCATTTGAGTTACTGGTTACTCAAAATTACATTTAAAGCTAACACAGGGTATTCATATTTGGTTTTACCCAGAGGGCAAATAATTTCTTGAAAAGGTTCAGCTCTGATAATAAAAATTGATGGAAAGCACTAGAATTGCATAATTGTATTATCTGTTACTAACTAGTTACCAAGACTCACAAGTGCTTTAGAAAGCCAAAAGCACCTACCATTTTGCCAGTATCAAATCAATCTCTCCTTCCTTCAACAAATAGGCAAATCCTACTTCTGCTCTTCTGCTACTCAATCTTAGCAGAACACAAATCCTTGAATTTAGTTCAACAAATATTTCCAAAAGAGAATTTAGCTAAATAATAAATAAGAAAGTACTAAAAACATTAAGGTATCTTAGTAACATTTAAGGAAATCCAGAAATATGGAAATAAACACATTATGTTTATTTATTAGTCAAAATTACTTGTCTAAACAGCAACAGCTTTTTTTCTGTTTGATTTTTAGATGCAACACAGAGAATTTATAAGTAAAACTGTGTGTCTACTATTAAGCATAGCATTCTGATTCTATAAAAAAAAAAAATCAAGGTTTTGCTTTGTTTTCAAAAGATTTTAAATTTTACATAAACTCAAGCTCATTTTTGTCTTAAAATGCGCATAGAGTTTTAAAGATTTGTATCTTAAATTCTATGAAATATTTCAGTGTAATATACTTTAATATTATATGAAAGCTCTCAGAAGGACATATTGTATGAACTTTGGGGGCAAAATTTAGGGCAATATTATCATCTTTACCACCCAAGCACTAATATGAAAGAACAGCTGACAGAACAAGTGCATCACAGATTTAATTAGAGGATTAATAGAATTAATCATAGGATTCATATGCATATATTTAAATAAAGGATCAAAGAAGTGTTTTTAAAGGACAGAAATACATTAGATTTAAAAGCAATTCATAGACATAAAATAGATGTCGCTAGAATGAGGTGCATATGGGACATTGCCTTTTACCTCCAATGTTACTGCTATTCCACAAAAGGGTAAGACAGCTATGTATAATACATCTTCCACTTTTCAAAGCAGTACTTGAGTCATCTACTGGCTTTGGAGTTTCACAACTATTTAAACAAGCGTTAACTATTATTTGACTTTCCTGTTGAAGTGTTTTTAAAGGGGGATAGAGGACTACATGTTCTGCTGTTAAGTTTGATTTTCACAGCTACTAAGAGAACAATACAGTCATTAGTCAAGAATGAAAGTCATATTGCAGAGGTAACATCTGTTACACTGTAGGACACTATTAGTGATAGTACTTCACACCCACATACACAGAAGAATATAATCTTTATGTGTGGAAAGAACCTTTCTGCATGGGCCAGTACTGAAAAATCAAAACTGGAGCATTATATCTTTTTCTGAAAATAGCTGAGATGATGATTTTCATTAACACAAGCAAACAAAGAATAATTTAACTTCAGTAACTCTTATACTTGACTAATTGAATGCTTAACTTTGACTGCACTGAAAGTGTATTTTAATAGAACTATGCAATTACCGCATGCAAAACATAGTAATAATTTCTGTAATTTACGTATTCCAAAGCATTAAAAAGGTTAATGAACCTTGCTGTTTTGATTTATCATGAAAAAAAATCTGGTTAGACAGTCATTAAGAAGCTGTTTTCTCGTAACATAAAACAGAAGTTCTTACTAATAGAGAAAATACCATAAAATAAATCTTACAGGTAGATAAAGACTACCCATTCTAGAATTTTCTATAAAATGATGACAAATTCAGAATTGTGAACCATTATTTGGCAAAGATCTCCTCAGATTTTTTCAAGGACAGGTGGAAAACCACTTCTTTTCATAATGCTCTGGCATCTTCTAAATGCCTCATTGGCATTATCCAATTAACTTTCTGAGCACCTCATCTTCCATGTGGAGGAAAAATCAGAGATCATAGAATCATAGAATAGTTAGGGTTGGAAAGGACCTTAAGATCATCTAGTTCCAATTCCCCCCCCCAGGGGCAGGGACTTCTCACACTAAACCATGCCACCAAGGCTATGACCAACCTGGCCTTCAACATTGCCAGCGATGGAGCATTCACAGCTTCCCTGGGCAACCCATTCCAGTGCCTCACCACCCTCATAGTAAAGAATTTCTTCCTCAGATCCAACCTAAACTTCCCTGTTTAAGTTTGAACCTATTACCCCTTGTCCTATCACTACATGTCCCTCATGAAGAGTCCCTCCCCAGCATCCCTATAGGCCCCCTATAGGAGGTCTCTTCTCCAGGCTGAACAGCCCAACTCTCTCATCCTATCTTCATAGGGGAGATGCTCCAGTCCCCTGATCATCCTCGTGGCCCTCCTCTGGATTTGTTCCAACAGTTCCATGTCCTTTTTATGCTGAGGACACCAGAACTGCATGTTAACTTCTCTCACAAGAGCCATGTATTCAAAATCATCATTGTAAAAAATACTGAGGCTGTATTGGCAAATGACAGATTACTATCAAACAGTTCCTTGAAGTAGATTTTAATACAATTATTAAAAAATAAAGTAACTATCTGTCATGGTTTAAGCCCAGCCATAACTCATGCAGTTTGCTCACTCAATCCTCCCACCTTCCTTTCCCTCCACTCCCAGGGGAACGGAAGAAGAATCGGAAGAATGTAACTCTCACAGGTTGAGATAAGAACAGTCCAGTAACTAAGGTATAATACGAACCACTACTGCTACCACCAATAATAATAATGACAAGGGAAACAACAAGAGAAGAGAATCTGACTGCTCACCACCCACCAACTGATACCAAGCCCAGCCCAGCAGTGATCTAACCCCCTCTTCCAGGTCCCTGTCCCTAGTTTTTACATACTGAGCATGATGTGCTGTGGTATGGAATAACCTCTTTGGCTGGTTTGTGTCAGGTATCCTGTCTGCTTCCTCCCAGCTTCCCCTCCTTCCCGGCAGAGCATGAGGCTCAGAAAGTCCTTGGTCAGAGTAAACATTACTGCGCAGCAACTAAAAAAATATGGTGTTACTAGTGCTGTTCCCAGGCTGGAAGTCAAAACCACAGCACTGCACCAGCTACTAGGAAGGAGAAAAAAATGACAGCTACTGCTGAACCCAGGACACTAATCACTTGATTAGCATTTTCCTCCTCAATATTTACAAGAAGCACAACTTAATTAATCCCCAGTTTGAGTATCCCATCAGAAGCCAGGGCTATAACTAGATTCCAGCTTACAGAACAAGCTTACTTTTTTCTGTTGAAACTGAATAAGATGCTATGGAAATTTCAAGAATCTGTAATGACGATGGCATGTTCTGTAGACAAAGTTATAGGTGGATTTCAACTTAAACAACAAAGTTGCTTAGTCTTTGGATAAGTTTGAGAGCTCTGATAACTTGTAAATACAGTTAGTAAAAATAAACAGATAAAATAAGTAAACCAAATAAACCAAATTTGCTGCAGAATATAAAGCATTTTAAGGTTTTGCTTCATAAGTCAGTTATTTGAGCCATACTTTTATTTGGAATCTGCATCAAGGGAGGTTGGGGGAAGGACATACAAATCTTTAAATTACTTTGAATCTGTGAACCTCAAAGGGCTAACTTGCTTTGATACATGTAGAAGATGACTGCAAAGTAATTTAGAATTTTATCTGTCATGCTCCAGAGACAGCTGTGAGAGATGCCAAGTGCCTTATGACCTTGCTCTTTTCATGAGTTCAGAGGTAAAAAGCTCTTGTCTTTCTTGGGTCTCCACACACACTTCCAGAAAAAGATTTATTAGGCTTGTCACCAACACATCAACATCCTGCACAGTTGCTTCAATGAAAAAATAGGCCCTTTCTTCTTCTGCACTGTGAAACAATTGGTGTTCATGCTGTGTGTTTCAGGAGCAGTTACTCTGGGCTAACCCTAATCAGGTTTCGTGGACTCAAGGTTCATGGCAATGAACTAAATGCACTCGTGTACCTCAGTTTCCATTTCAGTCTTGCCCAAAAGGAATTAATTTTGTAAATTTCAAGACTGCTCTGCAGTGTGAATTAAAGTAACAGCAATGGGAGATCACGTGGAAGACTGATTTTAAAAGTGCATTCCAGAACCAAACTGAAATACACCACACTATTTAAAAATGTTTCTCACTAAAAGAATGATCAGTGGTTTTTTTGTTTTTTTTTTGTTAATTTTTTTTTTTGCAGTACCTCCAAAACAATGCTGAAAAGTCAGATCTCTCTGCTTTACAGGCAAGTGAAAAAAGTTCGCAAGATTGGAAATATGATATACATAACAATGGTGATACAATAGTACATATGAAATACTTGGGTTTGGCACTCTAGTAGACTGTAGTTCATAAATAACACTGACATTTTCAGTAGCTCATAACACTTTCTTATTTTACAAAGTTCAAAAATTGTATAGAAAAAGCATAGGCTGACACATATGCAAAAATACACATATCACTTTTTTCACATAAAATAAAAAAAAAAGTATGGCCTGAGCACATTTGCTTGTTTTATTTCATAAAGATACAAACTTTCTAATTCAGAAAAAAATCTTCACAGAAAGGGTCAAAGAGTAACTTCAAAAAGTAGCTTTGTACTTACAAGAAGCCAACCTGATTTCTATGAAACTAAAACCATCCAGGGCAATGGTGGCAGTATATATTTTAGATATGCTCTACTGTAAAATAAATGAGTGCATATCCCACTGACTTCAAATTTAAGTTTATCCACTTGCTGATAGAAATAATGTGGCCTAAACGTATTAGTTACTAACTTAATTCTGCAAATTAACCTCATTTGACAAAAGCCTTAATACATGCTTGCTTTCATGAATCTTTTCTTAATTTATCCCATTATTAACATTCCCGCAGTTTTCACTCACCCAGTTCTATGTTTCAACACTTAAGTATTTTTATTTTTGTTTGTTTGTTTCTGCAAATCAAATGGGTAGTTATAATAAATCACTATTTGTTGGTGCAAAATAACCAACGCAAAACCAGTAAAATATGGCAAGGTACAGATGATCTCGTAACAGTACACTCCTTTATCTCCCCTGTTCCTTCAGCTCGTTTTTAAACAAAACCAACTTTGATTCTCACAACTCCAGACACATTCCAAAGTATTTTGTAAAATTTCAGCTTCTTTTCTCATGAGAATTTTGCTAATTCTCTTACCGATATTTCTCATAGTGCTTTTCAAGGTTTAAAGAAAACACATTTTCTAGTTCTAAGAATGTACTCATGACACTGAACCTTAAGTTAAAATGATTCTATTTTTTAATGCTAAAATTCACAAATCACTAAGCATGTCTTGGGAGAAATCTAGAAGAACTTAAGAATTGAGATCATTAGGAAAGCATGTATTAGAAAACAGATTATGTGCCTGCATTACTCTGAATTAAATTTTGCATGTAGTTAATTCTAAAAAAAAAAAAAAAAGTGTTCTTCTAAAAATAAGCACAGAAAAAAGCATAGTATGACATCAAGGTCATTACATTTGTAGTAAGCTAGCAGGTATTACTAGCCTGTAATCAAGGAGAGACATTATATGGCATCACCCTGTATATCAGGAAAGGATAGAACTGAGAAACTGAAAATTGCAAGAATTGTCAGAATTCAGAATAGATCATGGAAAGATGAACTGTATATAAGACTTAGGGACCAACACAGACACATTAGAACTGAAAAATAATTAAACTACCAATAAGCATGGTGATTAAAATAGTAGAACTAAATCAATATATATATACACTGTAGTTCATAAATAACACTGACATGGAATAGAAAACAAATTCATCGTTATTCAAATTTTGTTTCATAGCAGATACGAAGATAAAATATCTTTTTCCCTATACTACTCATAAGAAACATTAATACCTAGTTTGCCTGCTGAAACTTGAAGCTCATCTTACAAAGCTGAATTAAATGTCTGAGTTTAGCCTGAATCAGTTTAGTAAATCTTGAGGGAGCAGTACCTAGGAATTAGCATGTAAGAGAGCTATCAGAGTTGAATGCTCTTTTTGGTTTGCCACTCCTACCTTTCTTTTAAGGTTACAGGCAACTCATTTATGAACATGGAATATCTCCATCATAAAGCAAGGTTTCACCTGCCTTTGCTAGACATGTTGAAACTTTAATTACCTTATTGCAGACATACATTGATATTTACACTTCCATAAATCTATGACTTAGTATCTTGAAATACCAGCTACCTCCTTGAAACTTGGGAAAAATTCCAAAGGTAAAATAAGATATTGGAAAAACAGCCAGGAAAGGGAGGCTGTCTAATGAACACCATGTCATGGTTTGAGGCTCTAAAACAGCTCTCTCACTCACTCCCCCCTCTTTCTTCCTCAGTGCCGGGGAGATGGGGAGAAGAATCAAAAGAATGCAACTCCCACAGGTTGAGATAAGAACAGTTTAGTAACTAAGGTATAACATAA
>JASSUY010000117.1:0-24426 GCA_032466535.1 Forpus xanthops | reverse complement strand
CTCCCCCCCCCCCCCCCCCGAATTTGAAACAAAGCAGTTAACCCAGTGGAGTTTTAACAGCATATTGTGATATATATAAATATTAAATATATCACTTTATTAACCGGTAGAAGTGGCTTGTCAACTCCTACTAATAGATATCCCTCCCCAAGTCACAAAATTATCAAATGTAACGCTTTAACAGAAGGCATTAAAAGGATGGTGTTATCATTGTTCAGTCAGTCTGGAATTTCTTGCCACTTAGCACGGGTTTGAAAGATGACTATGTATTTTTGGGCTTTGAATTAACAATACCCAGTCCAGACTAGAGACTGGACATTGCCATGGATGGTTTAATGAAAATCTCTGCTAAGTAAAGCGTAATAACAAGAAGCATAGAGCAGGGCAGAGTGCGTGAAGAGCAGGATGGCTAATGCTGAAGATATTATAGAGTGATTAATGAATGCAAAGTGTATTTTCACTGAGTATATTCTGTTTCATTCTAGCTGTTCTAGTTCCCAAATGTGTACTAGAAATAGTGAGGTTTCAGGGACATATGGCAGAAGGAATTAGAGAAGTATAAAATTTCAGTACAAGAAAATTTATAAGATTTGTGTTATTTTGGAGATAAAGAAAGAATACAATAAAATATTAAAGAAAGAAAGATTATAAAGGATGTAAAACAGGCTACTCTGATTTATACCTGATTTTTTTATTATTTACAAAGACAGAGGCTTTTGAGAAAACAGAATTCCAGCATGTTTAGAAGAGTAGAAGGACTGTTCAGACAGTATGTAGCTGGCCTGCAGTATTCTTTCACTCAAGGTATGGAAAAACAAAATACATGTGTAGGGAGCTGAGGTATTTGATTAGCTCAGCTGAGACTAGCTAAAAAGTTTGCTGCTCACTTCAGGGAATATAGGCTTTGCCTTTAGGTAGGATACATTAAGAAGGATTTGGATTTTTAATATGAGATATGAATCCTCTTTTTCAGGAAATTACCTGACTCCTGACTTACTGGGATTACGTGGAAAGGTGGCTTTTAGGTAGTTTAATTGCTGCTGTTCACTGTGAGCCTTTTTGCATGCTCCTCTGTTTTCACAGCTGAAGCTATAGCGCTGCAGTTCAGGAGGTACCTTTCTGCTTGGCTTTGCGGAGGTGGCAATGCACATGCCTCCACCCATGTGCTTTCCAAAATGGGAATAGTTGCAGTGAAGGCAGGCACATTTCCTTGGGATATTCCTGGTGGCTTTTTAAGTTACCTTCCCCTCTGTTCCCACTCAACACCCTGCATAATGTATGTAAAAATAGATCAAAACTGAGGCTGATTCCAGTCTCTAACTTTGATGCTGTAATGAGTTTAGGTAGGATGACAATAAAAATTAATACATTCCCTGTTTCTTAATCCCTTGGAAAAAGAAGCACAAAGGAATGAAAGCATGTGAAAGTAAACTTTATAAACACATGATGATTTGTTTTGCAGAAAAACACAGTTACTGGTGTTACTGCTAGAGTGTCATCATCAGATGTATATTTTGTAATAAGGGATTATCTCTGCACACCATAGCCTGTCTTTGTGAAAATGTTCCTGTTGGGTTGGGGTTTGGTCCCAGTACCAAGCCATGCATCTGATTTTGGAGTTGTGCTACTTGAGTACTGTTTCTGAAACCTGTGGTAAGTGCTGGTGGCATTTTATGTATGGTTTGGGATTGAAGAGTGAGCAATAAGTAGATCTCAGCAAAATGTGACTTTCTTCTTTTCCTCATTTTTACATTATCTTTGTTTCTTATAAGAGAAATGGTTCTCAGAATTGTTAGCAGAGTCACCTTTCTCTAACTGGTAATGAATAATCAGCATGGAGAGTCAAGGCTACTAGTAAGTGTGGGAAGAAATAAGTAGAATTTGACAGATATTTTGTCTCCATCTCCATAGAAAGAGATTTACACACAACTAATTTATCGCAGTTGCCTGCTCCGTACCACTTCTCAGAGACTGTGAAATGCCTATTTATTCCTTAAATAGTGGGGTTTAACAAATGTGAAATGATGGCTATCAAGCCAACTGTAATAATGCATTACCTTTGTATAAGGCCTGATGCTGCTGCCCCTGCTCACAGTAAAGTTGAAATTGAAGCCTCTCAGCATGAGTCAGGGTGGCTGTGCTGCTATATACATGCATGTCTGTGACTCAATATATATGTACGTATATGCATTTCCTTATGAAATAAAGTTTAGTTTCAGCTGTCTAGCAGTATTGAATGAATGAGCTTAATAAACTCCAGGTTATATTAGCCAAAGAGTCTTAAAGCCTGTAGAGCCCAAAAAATATTTACATGAAGGATTTTTATATTACCTTGAAATATTTTGTTTAGACATGTAAAAATAAAATTTGTTTCATTTGTGTGTTTATGCACATCCATTCATCCATGGTGTATGACCTTGTAATTTTAAATACGTATAAACATTCTGATAGGATTTGCTTATGATTTTCCTCTGTGTAATACTGATAGTCTTACAGACAAAGGCACAACTGCACAGGGATTATAAGATTTTATTTTTTTTTTAGTGAGAAAAAAATAAAAGAAACTTCTTAAGCAAGATTTTTTAGGATATTTCTCTGTCCCATTTTTGTACATATGTTTTCCGAGTACTTAACTAATTCAGAATGGTGATAACAGATCCTTGTGCAGGAGCCTGTAATATTAATGTCAGGAAACCCCGAACCTTTATTGAAAAGGTGGATTTCCTCTTAAGTTTCCTTGTGTGCTGATCTTTCTCCAGCTGAATCTTACAGAGCTGACATAACTGGGAGCAGAAGCCAACTCTGAGCTTGTGCTTCATCTTACATCCGTGCTGCCAGCCTTGCCACAAACCACTTATGGATTCTTGCACCATATTTAACTGAAATTAACTTTCACTAGCTGATTTCCAGGTTGTAATTTCCCTCCCTCATGCCAATTATGAATTGCTATTTACATGTCTGTATGAAAGGTGATTCTGGGAAACGAGAAGCAAAGCCATGGACTGCATTGCCTCATTGTTGAGCCGTGCAGACAGTAATTAATTGGAGCTCAGCTCTCGCTGCTTGTAGATTTAGGAGTTTGAAAGAAACAAGACAAAAAGGGAATGTTCTGTAATATCACTGACAGCAGGTCTCCTCCAGGTACAAGTGTTGCAAAGATTATTGATTCATCTCTATTTGTCATTTATTTATGCTAAAGCATCTGATGTCTGTCTGTAAAATCTGTTGTTTCTCATGTTGAGATACTTGTTTTTCAATTCATGTTTATAATGGCCAGTTTTTACAGCTGTATGAGAGCCTTACCTGGTGATGTGTCCACAAGGAGAAGTTGTGCCTTCAGCTGGAATCCAAGCGCAAGTCATTTGATGATTTATTTTCTTTTCAATAAATTTTTACTAAGCAAATCCTTTAGATTTTGTACACAGGGATGAGAGAATATGCAGTATTCAATCATAAATGTGTAGCATTTTAGTTCTGCAAGAACAAGTCAAAAGCTTGTCTTTCTAGGTTAACTTGTACCCTGCCAATAATACTTTCAATATGAGACTTTAACTCTGCATTCATTTTGCTAAAAAAACTAAGGAGTTTAAAGTCTTTACATGTAATAACACAAGGTATAAGCCGTAAGGTAAAAACAGGCAGTAAGATACTAACAGTTCCAGTTAGCAGAACATGGTTGTTGGTTGTCAAAGAAAAAAGTTGATTTAAAAAATGTACACGGTTTTTGATTAGTCAGAAATTAAATAGCCTTTTGCAGTTTAGAAATGTGGTATGTAATAGAAGTAGTTTAACAGAACACTGTTTTATAGATTGGCTAGCCCAGACACATTTTTAAGCAGGTAGTACTTTACGCTTAAATGGGGTAAGAAACTATAGACAAAGAAGTTCTGGCAGTGAATTCCTTATTAAATCTACACTGTCATGATTTAAGGCCCATTAGACTATTTTTCCGTGCCAGTGACTAAGATCATCCTTTTCTTCAGATAATTCTAACTCATCCTGGCCATCAAGGACTCTTATTGCCCAGAGTTAAAAAAATGCATCCATGTAATCATACAAGGTGCATACTCAAATTATTTATGAAAAGTTGTTATTAACTCTCTGAGACAGAGAGGACACATTCCCCTAGTTTACGGAGAAGGAAACTGTGTCACAGCAGTTAATAAATCTGTTGGAGAATTAATTAGCAAGAGGTAGGAATTCAGTAGTCTGTTGCTCCAGTTTTTCAAGTATCAAATTAACCTGTTTCTGGTTTGTACCTATATTTTCTGTAGCTGTATCATATCACATGGGTTTATCATTGCAAAGTACTCGCATGACATGGCAGGTCCCGTGGAACACTTCTTATTTCAAGGCGGACAGTGTGCTAGGCTGTATGCTGCAGTCAGTGCACACAGGCAGAAGCAGGTATAATCCCTGCCTGCAAGGCAGCCTGCTGCAGTTGTTTGCAAAGCAGTTCTGCCTCATGGTTTTTACTTATTTATCTATTTTGTATGTAAACAAATGCATGGGATCAGATTCTTCCTTGGTGTGGAATCTCATGTACTCTTCAGCTCCTGGAGGGCTTTTGTTTTCTCCCAGAATGGCATGTTATACTTGCTGAGGGAAAGCTTTCTGTGTATCCAAGTTTACACTTGAAAGGCAACTTTTTCTTCAATATTAGCAGCACACTGCTGACAAGTCTGTAGACTAGCTCTATTTTTGTAACTTATTACTTCCATCAGATGCTTTGAGAATTTGCTTATGGAATTGATTGAAACTGTTGCAAATTGTTTTGTGTTTTTTTTTTTTTGTTTGTTTGTTTTTTTTTTTTTACATGAATCAATTTCAGTAGAATTAAAATTATCTAAATTTCATAAATTTTATTTCCATTAAAAATCTTACTAACAGTGCCTACATTTGTGCCCTGCCCGCAGTTCATCGATTTTGTATATGCATGGGCTTCTTTGAAGACCAGGAGACTATTCCACTTTAGCTAAAAAAGCTGTAAATTGACTATACTCTTTAATCATAAGATAATTCTTTGACTAAAATGTGGCAGATAATTCTAAGATGAAAAAAAGAGCAAGCTACGGTTTCTGAGTCTAGGAAAGGAATTCTAAAAGTTAAATAAAAATATATTCCTCATGCCTTATTACTTTTAATTTTGCTTCAGAAAACTCTAAGCCCTCATTAACAGTCTCCAAAATTAACTGAAAGCAAGAAGCAGCATAATACGCACTGGTTTGGTCTTGTAGAGTGCTGTTTTAACTGGGGTATGACTATGGAAGCAGTCTCAATCTGTTGTTAATTATTAAAAACATAACCACAAAGACACAAAAAAGCTCCTCTTAAAATAAAACATAGACTGTGTAGCCCTAAAAATCTATGTGTTGATTACATATTTGCTTTTGTTGGTTTCTTTACCAAAACACCCATCTCTTTTATCCCCTTTTTGTTATTGTCTTAATCCCCTTGCTTGTATCCTCACCTATTGAAGCAGCTGTTGTTCATATAAATTATGAAAATGAAAGCATGTATGGGAGTGGTGGCTGAATAGGGCCAATATATCATCAAAGGTCTTCGGGGTAACATATGGCCTTGGCTCAGCAAAATCACTTGTTCAGTCATTCCATTGCTGCCTAGAAAAGCAGTAAATAAAGAGTAACAAGATCTGCATACAAATATGCAGGTGCTTTAGGGTTATTTTGTTGAACCAGAAACTGGATAAGGAGTTACTATTCCTTTTCTAAAAGAGTTCTACATATTAAAGAAAATTTGTAATTCACTTATTTGCCAACACATATTTCTTAGGGCTTATTCGTTTGAGCACATCTAAACTGATCTTCCTACCACTTCCTGAGCAGAATAAATGTTTTTCTGATACTGCCATGTAGAGGTGGTATCTGTGCTGTTTAGACAGAAATGGGAGACAGCAAAAAGTAAAGATAAGGGGCTGAGACTATTATTCTAATGGCCATTACAGCAAAAGCAATGTGTGCATTGTGTGCAGGCAGTTGGATGAAGAGTGTTTTGTTAATCTTGTTAATCTCAGCTTCAAATACTTTTAGTTTTGTTGGTTTGCCCCATAGTATATTGTTGCAGACGTGAACAGTGGGCACACACCTGCCTGCAGATGCAGTTATGCACAAACCTCATGCAGTCGGTCAACTGAATTTCCAGCAGGTATCAGTGAATTTGTGCTTTGTAGAAAAGATGATTATGAGTCACTGAAACCCGCATGGCAAAAAGAGATTTAGGTGATTGTCAGCACAGACTTTACATAGAGATGAAGTACAGGTGGGCAGGAACACTAAAGGGACTATGAGATGTGATGCTCTCATTGCATCTGTGGGCAAAAACTTTGCTTAAGGACGGCAATGATACAGCTCCTTGACCAAACGGGGAAACTGGTTTCCATCAGCCCTTTCTAGCAAACAGCTTGTCTCTGCTGAATGTTGACAACGTATTACATAAATTTCCCTGCAACAGCTTGTTTCAGAAACTTTCCCCAGTAATGTAGATTAAGTTAGAATTTTGTTTTGACTGCTGTAATACATATTCATTAGATAAAAGCCCAGACAATTACTGTGATAGTTTCACTAGCAGGTGGAGCATGTTTTAGGATTTGATGGGCATGGGATTTGCTGCAATAATCTCGGAGAAATTTGGAGGATTATTTTTGTTTGGGGCTTGTTTGAAAAGTGAGAACGTAAGCAGATTTCAAGGTGATTTCATTATGTTTTTACATTAGTTTGCTTTTACCATTTTAAATCCAGAATGAGTTCATACTTTGAACAAATGAAGGTCTCTTAGGGCAAGCAATGAACTACATAAATGAATGTTACCTAAACAATATAGTTTAAAATGCGTAAATAGTAAGCAGCTATATTTCTAAAGGGATATCACTTTATTACTTTCACTTTCCAAAACGAGAAAACATAGAAAATATTTTTTCTTTTTTCTATCTTCACTTGTATAGTGCTCACTTTCATCCATTATGTACATTAAGATGTACTTTGTATAAATACATTGATTCTTGTGGAGTAGATAACATTACTTAAAATATGCATGTGTCAACATGATTGAGAATTTGCGAACAAAAGCACAATTTCCTTTTTGGTTTTGACTAGAAAAGAGAGAAAGTTTGAGAGGAGAACTGAGAAGAAGAGAATAGTAGCCTAATCCTGTGCTACTGCATGGGAATCTTTCTTTTCCAGGAGTACCAGGCCCTACTATTTATGGCACCTTCATCCCATAGGTCATCCTCACATGGGTGAACACATTGTCTTTAGCCAGATTGACCTTGGTGGTAATTTTTATAGGGGTTAGGGTCATTCTAACTGTCACTATCAGTAGTGGATCACTGCCAAATTATTTTTTCAAAAAGAAAACAAGGAAGATAAAATTGTACACCCAGGAAAGCACTTTATTTCACTCTACAGCACAGAATCAGAGTTTAACATTAAAGAAGATTTAAAAATATACTCACATAGCTCAGAAGTTATCAGTCTAGACTCCCCATCTGTTGAATGCCTTGTAAGTAACAGTTCAGTATCTCATTTAAGCAGAAATCATCATGTAAAAATGCTAATAATTTCTCTACGCTGCTTTGCTACTAATGGAATTTCAAAGCCATAAATGCATATGTTTATATTCTGTTTCTATTTATGTACTTAAACACAGACACTCTAGTGCTATGCATATTAATGTGCCAATTTGCGCTCCAGCAATGTGTATAGTAACATACATGCATGTTTATATGAAGCGCTAAACTCAATGGAAGTTTTGTCCTAGGCTTTGTAAGGAGCTTTCTCAAACCCTGATTTACATTTTCTTTCTAATAGGCATTGGGTCAAATTTCCAGCAGTTGACTTGGTTCATAAAATAGTCATCTTGTAGTTGTTTTTTTAATTCTTAAGCACAAATTTTTATAAGCTGCATCATTTTCACCAGCTTGTGTAGAGATGTTTCTCTGTTGACAGATGCTTCCATACTCTCTTCACTGTTCTTTTGTCTTTCTTGATTTCAGTGTGTTTTAATCGTGTTTTGTAATCCCCTATGCCATTATAACTGATTAATTAGCAAACCTTCAGTTTCAGGCTTTGAATTCTTCTCTTAGGCTCAGACCATTTATAATCTCAGCTGAAAAGACAAGATCGAACATCTGCCTTGTAACTCATCTCTTTGCATCTTGTACCCCTCACGATTATTGTTTGGTCTTTTACATAACTGAGGGTCTTAAGGGTGAAATGTTGCATCCTGAATTATCTCAGCTGTTAGCCTGAAAATAAACCCAAGCAGATGGGCTTCAGGGAAGCAGTGGAAGTCAAGGAGTCCACAACTCATACTCTTTTGTAGAATTTGGGGCCTCAGATGTCCATAAGGAAACTGTGGCTGGTAAAAAGTAATGATAGATAAATGTTTCTTTTGCAGAGCTTTCACCAGTTTGTATTTTCAAAATTTTCTTCACAAAGGCATGGGATGGAAACACGCATCTATTTGTATGAAGAGTAAATAAATCCAACATTTCCATCCAGTCCTAGGATGCAAAAATCTATGGTTTTCAGAAAATCACATTACTTGTTTCTCCTTTCTCTTAAAGCCTATACCCACATGGAATTGTTCATGCAAAGAATACTGTTCTTTTTGGCCTAAAAGGAGCTAAAGTGAGGTATTCAGGCTCTTCCGTACATAATTTCCTACACCAGTTAGAGGCTTGATGGTGCAAGCCATCTGCTGAGGTCTGTTGCAAATATGCATTTCTCTTAATCATGCAATATGAGTTTTTCAAAATCTGTGAGAGCTCCAAATGGTTTTCAATAGGTTACTGTCAGTTTTGGAATAATACTGTAAAGTAATATAACTATTTTCATTATGGAAATGTAAAAGGAAAGAGAACAGTTAACACTGGATTGTTTTTTAAACTGAACTTTTCCTTTCTTTCACAACTCTGTGTGATCTTTGTAGGTACCAGATTAAAAAATAGTTTCAAACATGAATAAGAAACAACATGTGCAGAAAACTTCATTTCAGCTAGAATTAGCAATGTCAAGCATCTTTCTGGGGCTGTGATTCCAGTCTGCCAGTTTCCCAGAGCATGCAGAACAAGTGTGGCTGTGACCAACAGAGCTCATGAAGCATTTTGAAATAGTCTCTAGTGCTCATTTCTCTCTCCAGGAAGAACTAATTTTAAATATTGCGGCAGGCCTTTCAGGAGATACGGTATCTTTCATTGCTGACTACTGCTTTTTTTCTGGGTTGTTTCTTTTTTGTGTGTGTGGTTTTCTTTGCTTGCTTGTTTGTTTTGAGAGCTATCTCTTGCAGATGTTTATTCACGTACAGCCTTATATTGCCCAGGTGTATTGCTCTTTTCTCAGCCTCCAGCAGGCTCAATTAGCTGCTGTCTTTGGACAGCAATGTATCAGCAAGGAGAAGCTGTCTCTAATGCAGCTTAAGCTGAATTTTGGGGCAACAGAGTGTTTCTTTAGAAGATGCAATGCCTTAAGAGTTAGTGGGACTTAAGGCAGATGCAAGAGCTCCCCTATGACAATCTGCCTGCACAAGTGAGAGTTGATGTGAGACTCACTTGCAGCATTCACCTGTGTTGCCTTCTGCATATGTTTTCCATTGAGCATGGCTAGAAAGTCTGTTTATGAAGAAGTCCATGAGCTATGTGTCTGACCAAGTGCAGGTTAGGGACTTCAGCCCACATGGCTTTGCTAGTGAGCTGATGAAATGTTGGGGTCACATTATAGTCTGAATAGGAGCCAGTTCTGCTTTTTTTTGCTCATGTGAACCTGTGCTAGATGTATTACTAAAAAGTCACACAGCTGTGTTTTTCCTATGTCTCCTGGTGATATGGTGGGAGCACAGTGGCCTCTTGGTCTCCCCCCAGCACCATCAGGAGGGAAGATATGTTTTACGTGATATTTATCAGGAGCTTGGAGGCAGGTTCACACGCTTGCAGAATGGATTTTCACTAAAGGAAGCTCTATTCTGAAACTGGCAATGCTCAAACTTAAAATTATCTTCTGCATTATTACTAGGACATATTTTTAGGCGCTAATTCATGTCTCATGTGAATGCAGTCCTCCCACTCTTACATTGGGAGTACTGAACTGGAGTCTGAGGGCTGTGTGTTACATTTTCCAGAAATAAGTGCTACCCAAGATTTTGAATATTTACGTTTTTTGCTTTTTTTTAAAAAAAAAAAAACACATCTACTGTTTTTAGGCCTGCATATGGTGTTAAAATAGCAAAAAATAAAAGTACGAACTGCTGTCCTTTGCTTTCTTGTTGCTCAGTCCTCATTTTCCTCTTTGCTTAGTGGGTTTGCATCTAGATTCTGCAAACTGAAAAAAAAAAAAGAATATAAGCCCAATTGCTATTAAAATATTTTGCTTATCTCCTGTTTTCTTCATTCTCCTCTTGAGATGCAGTACCCCAGCTATGGTCATCTATAAGCACCTGACACTTTACACCCTGCTGCCTTCAGTGGTCACTGTGAGGCTCGATCTGCTTTCGGATGTTGCTGTCCTCCGTGGAGGGCTTAAGATGTTCATATACTGACAAATGGAGAGGGTGACCCTGCAGCCTGTATTCCCATGAGCTGCTTTCAGGCTTTCAGACTTCCCATTCAGTGTGATACAAACCCAGGTCTTACAGGACCTGGGCTTTCACAGTCACATCAGGGTAGCCATGGTCTTCCAGCGAAGACTGGACACTGCCTGCTCTTACATGGGAGATCCAGTCTGAGTTGCAGAAAAACAAGAGTTTATCAACAAGTGGTGTGGCAAGAGGACAGTCTTGGCACCTCTGCACTTGAAAGGTAAGCCACGAAAGCTCTGGGTACTGGCACTCCACAAACAAATTATAAATATAAAAGATGTGAAATATGTATATTCTGCCACAGAACAGGAATGGAATTGTACATCAAACAAAACCTAGATTCATCATTTTATTAAAAAATGATGAAGACTCTTATTCTGTCAGCATACTCCACAGCCTAATATCAACACAATAGCCATTGTCTTGAAAAGAAGAAAAGGAAAAAAAAAGGCAGTGTATAAAACATGGAAAGGTATGTTTCATACCTTTACATAAATAAGTGAAAAATAAATGAGACATTTAGGAAATGAAAATCAAATATGTTCTTTGTTTTAATTCTTTATTAGGGGAGCTTGCAGTAGGTAGGATTAGAAAATGATCACTGAGAAATATTACTGGTGTAATGGGTATTTCAAGTCAGTGAGGAGTCTTTCACTTAAAAGAAAATCATCAGAGAAAGGCTGTATCAATATATGAATGGAAAGAAATCAGATATTTCTGCTTCTGCAAAAAATTAATAACATAAGTCATTAGCATTAGTGCAACTTGCTTCTCTTTCTAATTTACAGCCACATATCTAGATTAACTATAAAATATTCCTGGGTTTAGGACACACTGTCCTCCATTGAATGCTTAATCTAGAAAGGTTATTAACATTGAATGGGGACTGTTCTCTCAGGAGAGCTACAGATAAAATGACCAGGGAAAGAAATAGCACAACTTCTCAAATTAGCATAATTAGTAATTATCTCTTAATAGCCCCACTTGGCTTTGGAGACTTGGCACTTGAAATTCCACTTAAAGTTCAGTGAGGAAAAACAAATTTCACACTGAAATGTCTCAATAACACAGCTGAGCTGCTGAGGTAATCGTCTGGTTTAGGTAAAGGGAAGGAGATGAACATATGGATAGGAAAATCTTTCCTGTAAGCGCTGTGTTTTTGTTTGCATATGTAAAACACTTGAGGCTTAATGGTACAATTGCCACTTTCTCTGGGGCTGAGGGGAGGGCAGAAAGATGAGTGGGACTTTTCTCTCATCTTTAGTGGAGAGAAATAGATGAAGATAATGAACTAAAATGAGGAAATCCCATTCATTTTGCACTAGAATAGTGTAATTTCTTTCGCAATTCTAGCTGAAATAAAAAACCTGAGACAAGCCCAGCAGTGGATAGAAATAGCAGCCTTTGTCATAGCCAGTGGCAGAATTAAACCTTAACAAATAGGGATGGTTCTCCAATATTTCACTTAAGGCAAAATTGGATGAATAAGCACGGGGAGCCTGGTAACCCTAATTTTTTTTCTTTCTGTGGCGAGGAAACAGATGGCTCTCTGAAGATGCATTTGGCTGGGAAAGAATAAAAGCACAAGAGAAATATTTACCATTTTTACATACCTAAAGCTCAGTCCTCTTTATCCTCTGGCAGAAAACAATTTATCAGTCCATCTTGATTGAAACAAGCCTTTGTTATTCGGAAGGCATATTTTGATTTACATGTTGCGCAACTGGTTGGAAGCTTTCCACCATGGAACGCATATACAATTGTTAAACCTTCCTAAACTAGTTTGAAATAAGAAGTTGTTTCACTCTACACCTTTGACAGGCAAGGCAATTCATGTTGGGTGCCAATGCATCAGTAATGGATATATGGAGATGATTGATTGGGGGGCTTTTTGTTGTTGTTGTGCTGTTGTGGTTTTGTGTTTGTTTGGTTGGGGGGGTGTTGTTTGTTTATTTGTTTGGCTTTTTTGGGAGAGATATATGTGTGTGTGTATGCGTGCACCTATATATGCATATACACTTTTAAGTGCCAGACTGCCATATTCTGAAGGTGCAGTGAGACAGGGGTGCAGTGATTCATGCCACACATGGTTCCTCCTGGGGTAGGGTCAGGTGCTCTGTAGAAGGGGCATTTTTGTTCTGCCTGCAGAGCAAAGGACCCCTTGCTGCAAAGAAATAATTTTTGGTGACATGTCAATATACAAAATAGGGAAGATGAAGATAAATTAGTGAGAGGAGGTTGTCAGCTGTTACAAAACTGATAGGCTGACACTTTTGTTCTGCTTGCAAAGCAAAGGGCCCTCTTGCTGCAGGGAAATAACTCCTGTTGCCGTATCAACACACAAAATAGAGAAGATGAAGACAAACTAGGCAGAAGAGGTTGTCAGCTGTTACAAAACTGATAGGCTGACACACTCATGGCCAAAGAAGAAAAAGGTTTGGCTTAGAAACTAATTAAGGCTGGCCAAGGTCCATTAGCTCATCTTCACTAGTAGTGTTGCAGCCTCACACCCTATGTATCACTCTTATTATACAAGTTCCAGGTGAGAAATGTGATTAGGTGAGATGCTATTCTGTGTTTCCAAGGCCCATCCTCTGAAAGCAATTCAAATGCCTCTATGAACCAATAAAATCCATTTCAAAATGCAGAAAGAGCATGAAGGCAAAGAGGGAGAAGGGAGAAAAGAAACTGAAGGAGATCAAGAGAGATGAAATGACATCCGACAAGTATGGGAATGAGGATAATACTTAGACTGAATTAATTACAAAAAAAAAACTAAAAGATGCAGAAATCAAGCAGCTCTGAAATAAATAATCACGGGCTAACAGCAGAAAGGTGGGGCAGTATCATGGTAAATAAACACGTTTCTCCTTATTTCTCCCCTCAGTCCTACTCCCATATGAGCACTTGACAAATAAGTTAAGCTTAAGCACTAGCAGTGGAGAGAGCACAGAAAAATATTCTGATGGACACCTGAGATATCTTCTGACGGGCTGTATGTGGGCAGCTGCTGGGAAGTAAATGCTACAAAAGAAAAATGTCCGCTCCTTGACAAGCCTCTTTGTTGTGTGATTGATCTGTTTCTGCTTTCCTCCTTCCCCATAACATTGGGAATGTGAGCTGCTGCTTCGAGGCCAGACCTATTAAAAAATCATCTGTGAATACTAGCTTGACTTTTTTTTCAATGCATATAGCTGGAAGTGGTGGATGTTGATTTTTCTTAGTAACCTAGGCAGGATTTTTTAGGGCAGATTTTTCAGAACAGGTGTTTCCCATTTTGCTTTTAAATTCCTTCTTGAGAAAACTAGGAGAGCCAGTTGGGTGGTTGCACAAGTGTCTTGTTTGTTTGCAAAGCTCATAAGAAAGATGATCTTGTCAAATTCAGGAACCCTCAATTTGATTTCTGGATCTGCTGCTGTTGTTTTTGCAAGACTGGCAATCCGCTTGCCTCCCCTCTGCATAGGGTCTAGGAGGACAGACAGAATGCATTCATCATTATTATTTATAATCTCTGCTCTGTGAGCTCTGTTGAGACCACCAAATCATGTCTGAAATAATGTGGTCCTGATCTCATTTGGGGTCTCCTGCTTGCTGCTGTAAAGTGATAGCAATATTACTAAATAACATTAAGTTTTATTTCTAGGCATTGAGGAAGCTGAGTATGTAACCTGCAGGTGACCTGAACTACCAAAGGCTGCTTTGGTGACAGTTGATCTTCTCTGACAGCAATTAATTATTTGGCCTGATTCTGCAATGCTTGGCAAACCTTAGTGAGGTACAAAGGGCACTTCTGTTCTGATAAAACCAATGTTACAAAGGAGTGCTCAGCAGTTCAGTCAGGATTGGAGCTTTAGAATTGGATGAAGTAAGAAAGAGGAGAAACAGCAAAATTACCTGAGCAGAAAAATGCCTGAGGATAATTCATTCTCTTAAAAATTGCTATTGGATCATACTGGCTTCATAAGTAGCATTTAATTGTGTCAAGCTGATGATCTGCTGCCTTGTTCCATTTTTTCTTTCCTTTTCCAATTTTTGGAACCATCAATTTTGTCTATTTCTTGAATTGCTGGTAATTCAGAACAGGGGGTGAGTAAGAACATACTGTTTGTTATATTTGCATTGCTTTCAAACAGAGTTAAGCATAGCCTGTATATATAGATCATGGTAAGGAAATATCAGTAATTTGAAGTGGAAGAGCAAATTGGACAACCTAACAGACCTATAAGGCCTACTCTCCTTCATTTAATAAAAGTAGGTCAATGCAGGTTTTATGCTGTTCACATTAGTGTCATTCAATTTGGCATTACTAAGAAAAGCTAATGGCTGGTTAAGCATTACTGGAACAAAATATCAGAAAGGAAATTAGAAAAATATAAATGGGTAAAAAAACATAACAAAATAAAGCCTTAAATCATTGGAATGCTCCGATAAAATTTAAGTAACATTAACCAACCCTCTGGTTTTGAAACTCCCATTTGCACGATGACAAAAGTATAAAGGAACTGGTTAAAAAAAAAAAAAATCTTGTGTAATTTTTAGCTTCAGGTCAACTGATGAACTAGACACTGAGTAAACAGTTTTGCAAAACAGGTGGAAAAGCATAGTCTCTGGAGTAGCAGCAGTGCATTAAACCTGATTAGTGGTATGGTAGAAGGTATTTGAATTTATTTCACAATCAACAAAGTCAGTCATTTTAATTTTACTTCTAAGTATGGCATTCTGTTTTAAAAATTGCATATTATGGTCTTGAAGAATACACAAAGTTGTGTGACAACTTTGCAACGTACTCCAGATGCATGACTCGCAGATGAATTTCCTCTTGTCTGATGCACAGTGTGCATCTTCAGTTTCTGCAGCACTCTCTGAACTGTCTGTTGCATGATGCAGTTGTGCCTATGCAGTATAATTTCTAAGATGCTAAGTTCTGTCAACAGTATTTTAAGTGTGTGTTTATCCTCATTTCTTTAAATATTTGTGAATGAGATCTATTTCTCTAGCATTCAGTCCTTTGCTTCACCCTGTCTTTCCCTCAGACATTTGTGATTATACAAGGAATCTGCTGTTATAACAGAGATGAATTGTCATTGCATACTTGATTTTTAAATATAGTGTTTATCTCTAACTCCCACTGTCCACAGATGTGATTGTATGAGGCCTTACGTGGTTTGAACTTGCTGTATGCTCCTTGAAGAACAGGAGACCATGACGCCTTTCAGGAATAGTAATATTAAAAAAAAAAAAAAAAAAACAAACTTGAGAGGGAGGATCAAAACCCAAAAGATCTCATCTCAAATAATTCTATAGGGTTTTTATAACCAACAGGTTGCTGTAGTCACAATGAAATGAATCAGAAAAAGTAGTTCAGCTTGCAGCGGTATTAGCTGCCAGTTTTCTTTCTGTCTCCCAATGAAGAAAGAGCCAAGATCTGCTTTAAATTCTGACATCTGGTAAAGTGTAGTGATGTATGGCTCGGTGCACAAGCCAGTACATTGCACAACAAAGTATGTCATTTATGAGGCCCTCTAAATATAGGAAAGCAGTTTCTTTAAGTAATGCAGTAAATAACAGAGTGGATATTTTAGTTCAAGGGAATGTATAAGCCTTGAGGCTGAATTCAAGTAAAGACATTTTTATGTGGATACAGATCTTGGATTACTGAGACCATATGCTTACCTGTCTATAGTTTTTGTACTACCCAAGTATCATTACTGCCTGGCATCTTGCAATAAATATTCATAATTGACTAGAGATGGTACAAGAAACAAATTGTTCTCATTTAATTAAAAAAAAATAGTAAATCTGAGCTGTCAATATCAAAACTTTCTTATACAGATGTCATTGTGGGCATGTGTTCAAATTGCTGGAAATTTTAAGTGTCAGCATCTCCAAACACCTTTAATGGTGAAATCTCAATGAAAATAATTTCTTTGCTCATTCCTCTGGTGAAAGGAGGATTCAACCATTGATTTCAGGAGTGGAGCTTAAGATCCTGCAGCCCTGAGTAAGACTTGCTGTGTTAGTTCAGAGCTGGGAGCTGGCAGGCCTTATGCCTCCAGCAGCAATCATCAGCAGATACTTAGGAAGGGCCAGGACAAGATATGTCGGAAACCTTTCCGTCTTGTATGTTTAAAGCAAGTGTGCAGTGGCCACTGGTGGTCATGAATTTATCCAGTGCTTTTGAACATGTGTAATCTCATATATAGATAGTCTTGCTTAAGCCAGTGTGTTCACTGAAAGGTATGTAGTGTGCAATTGGTAGTGTGCAGTCTTCTATAAATACCTTTGATAAAGTTATACTGATGATTAACATCTATAAGTAACTGTTCAATTCTTTATTTACCAGCAGAGCGTTTGTTCGGCATACCTCAAATTCTGCATGTGCAGCACAAACAGAAATAAGTAACAGAGTATAAATTCTTGATCCCTCCTTTTGCCTCCAAGCTGAAACCAGCACTTGGGAGCCTTTCAGGATTGGGCTTAGATACTCACTCTGTGGGACCTTCAGCTATGGCCCTGCTGGGAGCACCTTTATTCTCTGCTCTAATGCTCCAGATGCCTCAACAGGAACCTAGCTAGAGGGGGAGGAGGTCTCCCCGTGCATGATCGTACCTTGTGAGCTGCAGGACATGTTGCACTGGAGCATCTCTGTCCTTCAACCGCAGTGCCAGACCCGAGTTTCACTGGGTTTGACAGACAGTGAAAACTGCTTCTGCTACATTGTTCTTTGAGGACTGATTATTTAAGTGTGAAACTGATGGGATCACAGAGGAAAATTAACTCAGTGGAAACAGTAGATTACACTGACTTATGACAGTGATTGAGTTACATGTAATATTCAAAAAGCGGCTCTAAGTCTGTAGTTCTACTATAAGATTTAAAAATCTTTTTTTATTACTATTTTACCACATTTCTCTGTCAATTGCTACTATTCTACCTGTTAGTAGGCTTGCATGTGCTCCTAGACAAAATCATATTTACCTCTCAATTTACTACTCGCATGATTCATGGTTCCTGTGTATTTAATATCACAACATAGTGTGTGAGGAAAAATAATACATCTATTTCTTTTCATATCAACTCCAGTTTTATAATCCATACTGCTGGCAAGGCTCATAGAAGTCACTGTCCCATGAAGCAAGAGCAGCTCACTGTGTCTGGGACCCAATCCCCTGTACATGACCCAATTATCCTTGTGACCTGGACGCTCTGCATGTTTCCATTGTTGATTACAGGTTCCTCATTACCTTAACATTACTTTCAAAAATGTAGTGAACTGAAATGAGCATATTGTTGCTGTCACAAAGCTTAGATCAGATGTAGACAATTGACTATGACCAGCAGATAGGCAGCATGCAGGCATCCATAGGTGTTTTGTTCTTATCTAACCACAGGCAAAATCCTGTTAAAATGGGATACTATTGACTTGCAACATGTACATTTCTAACAAGCTGTGTTGTACATGGGGTTATGGAAGCACACGTTGTTAGCTCATAGAGCCCACGTGCATCTAATTAAACAGTATTTTAACCTTTTCTGTTCAATAGCATATCACTTCCTGGGCTGCATTATTAGAAAGCAGGGAAGTGAATTTATTGGGTTTTACTGTTACATCATGGCTTATAATTACTTTTAGTCCACTTATGCTTTCAAATTTGGGGAGGAAACGTTTTCATAGAAGAACACATTTTGACATTTAGGGTGAATTGAAAATTTGGGAAAATGTGTTTCTGTCAAGAAACAAGGTATCATTACTGACTGAAACTAAACATGCCATGGAGAATAACATGTTTATTTGCCATTTATAAGACTAGTGCAAAATTTAAGAAGTTTTAAACTCAAATTTACGGATAGTGTGACATTTGTGAAAACAGTTGCTGTTGTGAAATCTGTATGTTTTCAGCTGAGAAAACAAGCTCTTCATTGTACTCTGTCCAGGCTAAGGCTGTGTCTGCATCCTTATTTCTTGCCGCACCTGCAGCTTATACAGAAGTTCTTTGAGGAGTTTTTTTCGAGTATTCCTCCAGAATGGCCCTGATAACACAATGCTTTAACGCATCCCTGGACACAGACTGATTTACCCTTTTTTCTTTTTCTGTCTGAGCTCTGTTCTCCTCCAAAGACTTGTCCTGCCACCTGCGATAACTAGTTTAAAGCTAACTGGAGCCTGTTTGTGACTGCAGCAACAGCTGTGGCACTGGGCTGTCATCCACCACATCGATTGTGGGCCATGGTACGTGCATGGGATGGATGCAAACACCCCTAATTGCAATAGATTATAAAAAACAGATTGTTTCCTGGGCTGCTAGCTGGTCTCTGTGTTGCATACCACTATGTTAAACCCTGGAAAGCAATGTCAAACTATAGCACAGGGCATCATCTCTCAAAGCCTTGTTGAATTTACCCAGCCTTTCCTGCGCTGCCAGCAACATCATGGCTGCCCCGTGTGATGGAGGAAAGGAAGAAGAGTTTAGCATGGTACTGTAAGCCCACTTTCTTTTTCCAAAGAAGCCATAAGAAAGCTGTAAGGTTAGAGAAAGGAAATATGCCCTCTGTGTTTTCCATTTCTCTGCTATTATGGCCATATATTGCTCTGCCAAAACCACCATTAATAGCTTTGAGAAATTCCAGCATGTTGCAGTCAACCGATGAAGACACTTTGTGCACTAGCTGCAGACCCCATTATAATCCCAAACAACATTTAACTTGCTTCTAGTTTCATACAAATTAGCTGCTCATCAACTCTGTTATTACACAAACGTGTTAGCAGCTGCACTGCAGAAGCTGATTACTGTGAAACTCCTTCAATTCAAGTCTCTTATGCAACCTTCCCATCATTTTACTCAATTGATTAACTCAGTCCAATTTTGCTATTAATTTAATTTCAGTGTTGTCGAAGGCCTCATATAATTTTTCATATGTTTGTATCTTTTGGGTCTGGGTGTGTCTAGTACACTCTTAAGTAAATTATTTAATTAACTCTATTAGGCCTAAAATATCATCACAATGCAGCAAGTATCCATTAAAGCAAAATATTTTAATAGGTATAAAACCTGCAAAATATAATGGCATAGGAACAGCACAGAATATTTTGCTAATTCAAAATTTTATTGTCTACCACTTCTTGCTGTATTCAGTAAAAGCTTGTTAGCTTCTATGAAAGACTCAGAATGCAATAAATAAATACAATTAACACTTGAGGAACTTAGAGCTGATACTTGTGACTACAGGAACTGTCTGTTATCATGAAGCTTTTCTCTTAGATATGATGTATCTGGATGTGTGCACTCAGCAGGTGAAATATGAGTCAGTTCTCTGTACACTTAATTCAGGCTTACAAAACCTGTCAGGCTAGTCATCACTAACCAGTTTATGAATGGAATGACTTTTCTTCTCCTTTCCTACTTAGCTTTTTCTGTTCCTATTGGCTATCAACCCCCGAAAATGTTTTACATATTACCATGTCATCTGTAAAGAATCTTCTCTGTATTCACCAGCTGATGTGTTGTGGTTACATCATCCATTGAATGTGCTGGTACCAGATTACTAGTTTACGGGCAGAATGTTTTTCTATCTATATATTTAATCCTACCACCAAAACTGAGCCTCAGAGCAATTGACCCCCAGCAATGTCTACTGCTGCTGTTAAGTAGTAGTAGGCCACAGAAGGCCATCAAAATCAGAGAAGGCTTTGAACAATGGAGGATGCATGTTAGTGGAAACAATATGAAAACCAAGGGTAACAGCTGTATGCAGACAAATCAGATCACACTTATTTCTTTATCAGTGACTGTGGAGAAAAGATGAATGAAGGAAGAGTCGGGCAGCTGTGATTAATGGGTATCTATGGAGACCATTAAGATTCTCATCTGAAATGCTGAGAAGGAGTTACTCCCTGAGGTAGAATCTTCTGCACAGAGTGGAAGTGTTGGGTTTCATGTAGTAGACACTGGAAATGGGAGGGAATAGTTGTGGGAGCTGAGGAGCCAGAAGCTGATTTGTTACTATGAGTACTGTAGTGCTACTTGCATAGCTTAACAGGGCCTTGTCTATCTAAAGCAAATGCAGGGTCTCTAAGCCTACTGGAAATCTCCATAGGCCTGGGATGGTGTAATAGCTCATATCAGGTGATTGTACCAACACCCATTTGATGTCTCCATTTATATTAGTCATATAGTGTAAAGCTAAAGGAAAGCACAATGTCCTCTTCTTTTAAGTGTCTGTTTCACTTCTGCCTTTTCTGTGCACCAGGAGACCTGTACTTAATTGCAACAGTCCATTACTCTGATCTTATCCCTTCAAGAGATCCTTTATTAAATAATATGAATGGTGTTTTTCTGTTAAATCTGTCCTCTTGGAAATAACTGATGGCCAGGTAAGTTTGAAAGTGGGATATGTTTATTTTCCAGTTTCCTGCCAGCATATACAGTGAAATCATGATGCATGTAGAAGTTAATCCTGTCTTTTTTGCCCTCTTACTTTCTCTGGAGAAGCAAAACCTTCCCCATGAGTGAGTTTCCAAGTTCTCTGACAAGTCTGTGGATGCAACAGTCATGGTTTGACTGTACGAGATCTCAGGGGCAAGTCTATATTTTCTGTTTTGTGTTATTTATTGCCTATCATTACAAGGTTCCTGCTTTATACTGCAATATAAATAATAAATATATGAAGATAATTTCTTAAGTAAATCAGAAAGCAGTTGGTTCTAATACTCTACTGCTATTTGTTTTACTTGTTCTGTGCAGATAAAACCACAGGTGTTATTTTTTCATATGAAAGTTGACTTATCTATAAAACAAATAAGATGGGCACCAGCTGCCCAGATTGCTCTCAAATGCTGTTTAAACAGTGTGCTTTGTGTTTCCATGGGAAAATCTCTTCCTTTTCAAGTCCAGAAATGGCAGCTTAAGTTCACTTAAGTGTACAATAAATGTTCTGCTTAGAAAAAAAAAAAAAAATGAAATTACTGAATAGAATAAACAGTCGTCTTCATCAAGCACCAGTAACATAGGTTTTACCCTCAGGAAGGTACTCCCAAATTCTGAATCTTCTGGCACTATACATGAGATACTGAGTATGTCTTTATAGTGTTTGATGTTGTCTGTTTCTTCTTGAAGGCTGTTCTGCTTTGTTACAGTATGAAATGGTAATCAATAAGGGCAGAAAAAGGAGTTAAATGGAAGTGGTAGTAAAAGTGATGATTCAAATAGCTGAAAGCATTTAAAATGATCAGCTGTTTTCACTGGTGTCACTAGGTTTGTGATAAAGTATAAAATGGGAATGACTGAGATCAGGTCTTCAGTAATGTCAGGTTTATTAAAGTTTAGTATTTATCACCTGGAGTGCACATGAAAACTTTTTTCCCACTTCAACCAATAATGAGGATAAAATTTTCATTAGAGATAAAATGAAATCACATTTCAAAGACATTTTGGAGATGAAGGTTAAAAAAATGCCTCTTAAAGGCTCAAGGTATAAAATTCAACAGAAATCAGGGTCCTTGTACTTGAGGGTTTTGTGTTCCAGAAGCTGTGGAATAGAAGTGATACAAGTCATACCAGAAGGATGCAACATGCTTGAAATTCTTTCTCTGCCCCAGGGGCTCATCTGTCACCTGCATCCTAAGTAAACAGCCAGGTCACAAAGAATTAATCTTGGAGAGGTCAAAAGTACCATAGCATTTGCCGAACAGCCTTTCCTTTCAGAGCAGAGATTAAGCAATCACAATAGAGAGGGAGCCTGATGAAATTGATCACTCAGCTTGGGAGAAATCATAATAAACTTTCCTGTAAAGCAGCTCCACAGGAGCACAACCTCTAAGGCTCCCCAGGTCTGTGGCAGGTCTCTTGGAATCTGATTTTCTTATCCCTTGTGGGATTCAGTTCTCATCTGCTGCATTATGTGCATGAGATGTGCAAGTCCTCCTGAGGGTGCTGACAGGCAGTGTTGGAAGGGTCATGTTCTTGCACAGTCACCACTCAAGACTTGGTCCAGTTTTTTTTCCCCAGCTGTAGCCCCATACCATGCAGTGAATGAGAAGCAAGGGAAATGGCAAGGGAAACAAGAAAGAACCTCTTTTAGCTTCTTATTTTCCCAAATCTTTGTTGTCTGTTCTCCTGCTATGTTTTTCCTGAGCATGCATTTGTAACTGTACTGGATGGAATAAGAAAATATACTGATGCTCAGTGCAGTACCTGGCAGACTCTTACTCTTGCACCTGTGTCATTTTCTCTCTTCTGCCCTGCTGGAATGAAAAATTAAATCTTGCAAAGTCACTTACACTTGCTCATAACTTCATTGTAATAGACACTGCCCTTTTAAACTGCTAAGCCTATAGAGGGCTAAATTATAGTTTACTTCCCTAGATGCTCCTTAGCTGTCATAATGAAGGAAGTTTACAGTGGGAAAGTGAATGAAGCAAGCATGTTTTTAACCATATGGTAATTATCTACTATCTGTGCAAAAGACATAAAATGTTGTTTACTGGATGTGAAAAGAGCATCTGAGAAGGGATTCCCAGGAGAGGGAGTAAGGGAGATTTGGCACAGTGGCTGCTCTTCAGATGGCTTGTAATAGACTCTATAAATTTGGAATATGCTATTGTTAATCAGAAGTGATTGGAGGTGCTTGGCACATAATGTTTTAGTTTTAAGGGGCAGGTGATTGTCTTGCCAAGTCGACATTTTTTATAAAACACTAACTGAATTATGCAAATGAGTAATTGTTGGTTGAGCTTTTAAAGTAAGAATAAAGACAAATGTGTAAAATTACACCCTTAACTCTGATATCAGTGTCACATTAAATAAGATGGAAAAGTTACTCTGGCGGTAGAGTTAATTTAAGACGAAGTGGTAGGCTGTGTTCACTTTCTTACAAAAGGGAGAAGGGAGAGAAGGAGGGAGAGAAAAAGGAGAATGTGTCATGGTTATAACTGAAACCACACAAGACTGCAAGTCATTTTTAATTTTCAGTACATTAAATTATTCAGAATAATTGCCAAGCTCATTTGCACAATTCTACTTAAACTGCTTTAGCTTTTTGATACTAAAAGCATTAGTTGTGAAAATACAGCCAAATCATTTGCACTGTAGTGCTTGAGCCTGTTGCACACTTATAATGTCCCAAAAATGCCCAGAACTGTGCAGATTCAGTCTCAGACACTGAAAACCAGGTTTGGATGAACACTGATGTACTAAGTGTCAAGTAAACAACTTCAATTTTGTTGTTGTATTTTTTTTCTTTTTAATTGTTTTGAGCTTTAATCGTAACCCTTTTTTTTCTGTGCTGAATGGTGAAAATATTCACTGCATAGTTAACAGTTATTTATTATAAAACACTGTAAAGTGTTGGGCATACATGCTACAGGAAAAAACACTGTATTTGTCACTGGGAATGTGTCTAATCAGGTCCTACATAATTTTTCCTTTGTGTATTTCTCAAAAATCTTATTCACTGAAAAAGGAAAAAGGTATGTGTTATGGGTTGCGCAGCAGCAGTCATTCTTCCCCTCTAAGTAGTAGCTGGTTTTGGATTGTCGGCTTGGGAGCAGTGCTGATAACACCAGTGTTTATAGTTATGGCCTACAATGTTTAGGCCGGCAGAGGACTTTCTGAGCTTCATGCTCTGCCAGGGAGGAAGGGAGCTGGGAAGAAGCCGGGTGGAAGGAGAGACAGAGCACCTGACCAAAACTGACCAAAGAGGTATTCCATACCACAGCACATCATGTCCAGGATGTAGAGACGGAGAGCAGAGGCCTGGAAGGGTGGTGATGCAGGGGGGTGCACGGCGTGGCCAGGATTTGGTATGAGGTGATGGGGGGGCACTTCGTAGTCGAGCTTG
>JASSUY010000113.1:0-39057 GCA_032466535.1 Forpus xanthops | reverse complement strand
AAAAATTGCTAAATTATTTACGTAATTTTTAAAAAAAAAAAAAAAAAAAAGAAGAAAAAGAATAATAAAAAGAGAGGCTTTGCAGAAATAAACAGTGTACTTAATTTCTTGGGTTTGAGGCCAATCCCAAGCGTGACTTATTGCTCATGTCCATTAATTCCACAAACAAAATGGAAGGCTGGGCAAAACTCATTCAGTAAAAACTTATTTTTTAAGAAACAGACTTAAACAGACCCTCTGAAGCACAGTAACTTTCTTTTGCTGTTATGACTTAGTATGATATTCTTGCCATTCTGAAACAATGGGCAAAATCCCTGGCCCCCTATGAAAACCGAAACATGGACAGCTGAAAATATAAATCACAAAAGTCACACTTCTATGAGGAGGTTAAGCTAGCAAGTGATTCCTCGACACTTCCTTGCAGCACAGCTCCTCCAGCCTGGCCCATACTGAGTGAGCAGCACCAACTGCAGAAAAATGGAAACCTTGCAGCCCACTGACACCTGCTTGAATCTCACCTCGGTCCTGTGGTGTTAAGAGCATCAAAGTCACAGAACAGCCCTTCTGTTTATTGCTGCACAGATAAATTTCAGTAGGTCTAATGCTGATGTACAGGAGAAGAATTCTCTCAAGGCAAAACCACAAACTGAAAGCACAGGAATCCAGAGTGAATTTCCTAAGTTTTAAATGCAAACCAAGATATTTGATCCTGCATAAGAGATTCACAAAAAACAAGTCAGTAGATCAGCTTCTCCAAACTTCAGTGTATCACAGGCAGTTGTGTTTTTCGCCATTATTCTTGCACTACGTAGTCCCATGCCAGTAGCTAGACCTTCTTTCACAAAGGTATTCTGGTCAGATACAGAGGGGAAAAAAACAGATCCCTTCTGTCATTTAATACTCATTTTTAAATAGGTAATTAACCATTGTATCTAATTTGCAGTTTCAATTTGGTTTCAGTGTCTAGATTTAGGTTATTTTTCTGTTTTGGCATTCCATTCTCTCAAAGATGCTCAAACACTCTAAAAAGCATACCTCAGCTTTTGTTTCAAAGAGGTTAAGATACTGAGATCTTGAAAGCTTCTCTACTGGACTCTCATAACTGAAGCCTCTCTTTTCTTCCTCCAGTCTTTCAATGTACTTTTTGAAGCAGACACTACACAAAATAGCAAAATATATATGATCATAAAATCACTTTCCTGCTCCTGATAATATTTCAAGGGTCAAATAAACCTTTTTAGCTGAACATTTCATGAGGGACCTAGAGTAAAGCTGACAATCATTGCTTCTTGAGTCACTGCCTTCCAAGATACTACCCCCTTTTGCAGGCTGGCAATTGCTTTTTCATGAACTGTGCTGCCTGATGGGTTAAAAAGCAATTCCGATCACATTGCCTCATTTACTTCATGATTTAACCTTTTGTCAGCCTTCCAGTAACTTGCGAAATTTATCTGAAATGATTATCTTCTTCCAGATCACTGGAAAACAAACTTAATACATAGCACTATTTTTATATTCATCACCTAAGGAAGTGCAACATTAACATCTTTGCCTTCTGGGGATGCTCCACAACAAGTGCATCATTTATTCTTGGGCTCTACAGCGTTGTTATTGATGCACACAGCTTGCTCCAAAAGAAACATCATGATATTCATGTGTTCATAGAACTTTGGTAATCTCTGCTATAAAATTAACACACAAAGGTTCTTAAATACCCCTTCTCTCTTCTTTCTCCAAGTTTTCCAGATGAGCTATAATTTTGCTTGTCAGCAGAAAATATTTGGAGAACCACTGAGAAAATTTCAAGCCAAGCCTGACCTGAAGCAATCTCAGTGACTTCTGACATCTTCCCCTACACTAATGCTCCAGAGCTCTCCAAATTCTGCTGGGCACCTAGAGTTCCTTTGGCAATGAATGCTCACATATGACCCCAAATTCCTAGAAATTTTCTGCCAATGAGTAACCTGGTTCATATGGCTTGTCTGCTTTAGCCAAGGCAAAATACTTGACACTGAACAATCTGAAGCAGAATTACTGTAGTCTGGAATTTGCTATTTGATCACATCAGCAGTTTTGGGGACATCAGTGCAGAAATGTGACAGGAAGACAAGACTCAGCTTTGAAAGTAGGCTGTATCCACGTCTCCTCTAAATTAACAATGCTAACTAACAGCATGTAAACACATTCTTCATCTTGCAACTGTGATCACTAAAAGTAACTGCCAGGGAAACATTGATTAGAATGTATTTATGAACATACAAATGCATTCCCTCTCCTCTGCAGGAGCCACTACCCATCAGCTGATCTCTTCAATGCAAAGAACCCAAGCTGCAGACTTGACCACATGAGCACTTTGAACAAAAATCAGTCTTCATATGCCGAATATTCCTTATAGAACAGTCTAACAAATACCGCATCCTTCTACCTTTTTCTTTACACATAACTGACATTAAAAAAAGAGAACAAAAATCCAATAAAATTTCTAAAAACAGGTCACCTCTAGAACTCCCATATACTTTCTACAAGACTGCCAAAGACTCATACAGATCTGGATGTAGTCCAAGCTGAAATATACTTTGGTGCCCTAAAGCCTATGGAATCTCAAAAGGACAAATTATTCATCAATGTCCCCTACTAAAATGCATTCTGCAATGTTGCTAGCACAAAATGGCTGTTTGCTGTGAGTGGGCAAAATGATTTATTAGTGCATATATACATATAGCCTCTGAAGCACTGCAGTCCTTCTGACAGAGAGGCATACAAATGAGAGGATTATGCAGATAAATCATAGGTGCAGAACTGGATTTTACTGTAATTCTACTATGTGTATATGTATGATTTACAACTAGTTTCAAATGAAGTTTTGTAATATTTTAATATGAAAAGTTCTTGTTTCAGAAAGTTGTTTACCACTTTCAAATAATTATCTTCTCACTCCTGCGTATTGACTAATACATTAAAGCTAGAATAAGACAATTTACTTTTTGCTTCACAGCTGCTGAGAAACTCCTATCCATTATTAGATTAGCTCAGTTCACCCCAGACCAAAATGATTTCCGGGATGTTCCTACAGCACATTTCATCTAGTACATCTGCATTATTTATGGCATTTACACAAGGAAAATTGAAGGCTTTTATAAACTAAGACACAAATCAATACAAGCTCTTAGCAGATGGGGCCTTAGTAGGGTTCCACCACAGCATTGTTCCACACTGAGCAAACTCTTTCAACGGAATAACTGGTAACACAGAAGGAAAGGTTTGCATAGTCAAGAATTAAAGACAACCTCAGCACCCAACCTTTCAGTAAGTACTATACCTGCCTCACTTAGAGGCTGAACAGTCAGGGCTAGGTTTGCATGCAATAGGTTGCTTAAACTGCTTCACAACATCAGACTGCAAGCAATACGATAGCTTTGTTTCATTTCCCTCCCCAAGAGGAGATAAAAAGGCTGTCACACAGATGGCTTTCCCTGTCAGAGGCACCACGGACTGGGAAAGAAACGGATGAGAGGCAAATTCAGTTTGGCACTCAGTCAGGTCAGCAGTGTGCTCCATAGGAGACATTTCTCAGCCTCCATTACATTGGTGCTGGTTGTAGGCAGCACAAACATTGGATGGAACTGGCCTGCAAGACAAGCACTGGGCAGGAGAACCAACATCAGCCACAAAGCCTTAGTTCCTCAGTGAGGGAAAGACCTTTTCTTCCATTACCTCCATTCAGATACAGCCCACAGCTGGGCCAGCATGGGGTGGCAAATGACAGTCAGATATATAGCTTCATATCTGCCTGTTTCCAGATAATACTCTTCCAATACACCGCTGGTCTTCACAAAGAACTGGTCATTATTTGAGGCATTTAAGCAGAAATCTCCCACCCTGATCCATTTACTCTCCTAACCCATCTAACCTGTGCACTGAGTATTCCTGATAGGTTGAGTTTGTTTTATATAATGAAATCAAAGTTTTTCTTCAGAGATTTCAGCAAAAGACCCTTTTAAACATCTATTTATAGAGCAGTACATGGGATCTGCAGCAGCCAGAAAGAAAAAAGAATGAATGATAAATTACCCAACATAAACTTCCTTTAGAACAGTAATCTACAACAGAAAAACCAGATTATGTCCCTGTTCAATTCCTTGCTCTACAAAGGCTCAGTAACGGATTTGTCCCCTTAACCAAATAAAAAACCCTACGGCCTTTAATTTTTTATTTGGTTAAATCTAAGAAGTCTCAAAAGGTCCCACCAACTCAGTCTTCTTTAGCTGACAAACAATAGGCTACTGAATTTATAAAGACTGCTATATCTGAATCAGGGCTCACAAGAAAGAAAGAAGGATAGGAAACCCTGTTAGCCTTAACTAAAATCATGCCTTGCTCAGCTGGCACAGGTTTTACTTTCATGAGATTTATGAGTTCATGATCCTGACAGCTCTCCATGAGTTCTTTCTGGAGAAAAGAGGAACAGTGAAGATAAATAACTGAAATCCTAAAGTAAAACCATGAGGGCAGAAAACATTCCCATGGTTGGACATTCTACTCTTTTCTCCACCAGCGCTTCAGAAAATTATACACTTCTCTGCCACTTCCAGAAAAGAGCAAAAGGCTGCTAAGACTGGAGACCAGCTCATAGGAAAGTACAGTCTCCTTCTTTAGGCTCTTCTTAATTACCACATACACACAAGCAGCAGGAGAAAGCCACAGAAAAGCTTGGAGGCCTTCTCTTCTGTATACAAAGCTGATGTGGGTTAAAATGTAGTTAAGAAAATCCCTTGACATAACACTGAACCCTTAGAGACACCTAACATGGGAATTCAGTCTTCTCAACTTGAACGTAGTGACAGATTTAACAAGCCATATGTATAACCTGGATGGGTGATTGCAAGTGAAATGTAATTCTTCAGTCTTGAAAGCAGAGGGATGGGGATGCTGGCACGTTGCCTTACCCTTGGTAAAAGCTTTGAAATAAATAGCTGATTCCTGAGAAGCTGCTGACAGATAAAAATTATGTAAACATTAAAAACTGCCATACTGAGTCAGGTAGCAAAGGTCAGCTCATTGTCTAGAAATGGGAGCTCAGGTAACTGCATAAAAGCAGGCAAGAATAAAATGATACTGCCCCAGAAAGAACCCTTACATCCAGCCCCATGCAGTTCAAGATGATATATGAGGCAGAGGTGATACCTGTACGATCAGTAATCCATGATGGAGTTTTCTTCTATTAATCTGTATAGCCACTGCTTTAAATCCGCATAACACTTCAGGTATTCCACACCTGAAGTAAGTTTGTCATGAGGCAGTATCTCTTTGGTTTGAGCTTATCAGATCTTCTGATGTACCCTCTTCTTGTAGTTCCTCATCATCTTCTCTATGACATTTAATATGTTTAATTCCATATGCATTATCTATGCCATCTCTCTTCCAGCCTGAAAACCTGTCATGTATACAAATGTTCTTTATAACACATCTGTTTCCATACTCCAGTCATTCTTGCTGCCCCTTTCTGAAACCTTACTATTTCTGCTACACCTTTCTGAATTTTTAAGCTCTGGATACACAGCCAATGAAAGGCTTGCCTTGCCTTTGACAATCAATTCCAATAGAAGATAATACATTATTTACTGAGGGAGAAGGGTTGAGAAGCAAATAAAGAAAAAGATAAAGTTGAGTAAGAGAGAAGCTCCACTTTAGACCCAGAGACTTGAATGATTTTAAACACCACAAGTAATTTTTTTGTTGGTGCATTTTAAGTATTTCATCTAGAGTGGTATAGCAGCATATCAGTAAAAAAAGAAAGACAATAAAGAAAATCAACAGCTTTACAACAGAGCGACTGTAATGTTGCTGTGGGAACATTAGGTTATATGAAAATCCCAGGCTGAGAATTGCAGAAGGATATGGGTTATTTAGTGCATACATGGGGGGGTACTTGCGCAAGTAGTTGGCTCCCTGACTGATGAAGGGAGAATGAACTATTATCCTAAAGGATGAGGTAAGTTTTATAAAGAAAATTTAAACCATTTTTTTCTTAAATTTTCCTTAAATTATTTACTGTTGATCTCCTTCAATAATTTAGGCTATCACCACAATTGTGGTGCTGTTCAGCTTCCTGTGTTTCCATTTTGTAGGTTTTCAGAGAGTCTAGGGTATAGTCAATGAGTACAGAAACAGCCTCTGAGAAGGAGGAAAGCATACAAGGTTCTTCCCTCTGAATCTGCTCTGAATCAGCATAGAGAATACTATATAGTTTTCTATATGCTATATAGCTGTACACACACACACATATATACAGCTTTGATTTTCCAGGCGAGTCAAAAAGCAGCCATTCTTCCCACTCAGTGAGCTCCACATTTTTCAAAATAAGTAGAAAGCTGAGATTCAGTACCAGTATTAACTCCTGTTTGGGTAAATTTGTCTCCACAGCTTCATTCCTCACCCCAGACTGCCACATAGTGAACCTGTGCACAGTTTGTACAATTCCTGTACTGCAGCAGCACACCAAAGAAAAAACTCTCAGATTTTAACCTCTGCAGTGAGTGGTATGTCTACAAAGGAATCCCAGAATATATCTGGAAAAAGGACAGTAACACTATAAAACGGTGGTCAAAAGAAAAATACAGGCATCTTTCCTGAGGCTAGGAGAAAGCCTGCTGTGCTGAACAATTTAATAATTAGATCGAAGAAGAAAATACCACTGTAATTAACAAAGAACCAGCATGGCCTAGCTAATCTCATCATGAAGAGATCGAATAAAGTAGCATGCATTTTATGGAGCAATTTAATCTGGCAAGCAATTAATCGTAAGAGCAGTAAGTCAAACGAATAGATTTCCCTTTAAGGAGATCACACACATCATCTGTAATGTATTCTAAATTGCACTTTGTTAGCCAACCCCTGAATTTTACAGAAGGCATTTACTGTCTTTCCTTAGTGGAAAAGTGATCCCTGACTGACATGAGGGAGTGGCATTAGCCTTTTTGAACCAGCTAGCCTATTAACACTAATAGGTTCCGAATCACTGATGCAGGAAGCAAATAATTTGCAACAAGCAGCCAGAAGTGTTTACAAGTTACTTAGGAAAACAGTTACAACAGTATTAACCAGACTATTTGAGTCATGTCCTAATCCACCGACCAACCTGATCTGACCCATCTCTGTAATGTCCTGGAGCTGATTAACATTACTGATGGGGGACTTTACAATTAATAAATAAAATAAAAATCAACCCTTGCTCACTCAGAACCTCAGCAGACATCTTTTACCTGGGCTACCCCTGGTGCCAATCTGGGGTTTTGTCTCTCTACATCCTCTCAGATTCTCAGCTACAAGATAATCCTTCCCTGACTAGTTTTAAATGGAATTAGATCAGTTTAGATTGCATCATACTATCTATTGTATGATATATAACTACGATACATACTAACATAGCAGAAGACTGCCCCAGTCCCTCAGTGCTTTTAATGTTAGAAATCCTTTCACTTCCAACTTTTATTTATTCACAATACTCCCTGACCATTTGTTCTCATTACAAACTGCCGCTTACCTTCAAAAGCTATTCTACATCATTTCTGATTCCCACTACATCAGTAGTAACCTTTAGTTTTCACTTTGCTGGATTGGGCAAAGCACACACCAAGTGTCCTTTAGAAAGAAGTAGTGACTGCTGTTGCTTGTACCCACACTTGTCCCCATCTGAGTTTAACTTCACAGAAGATGAACTTGAAGGCCTCCTCTCTTCCTAGGTAAAGCTTTCTGTCGAGTATTTTCCTATCTTACTGTGTAGAGGGCATTACTGTTCTTCTGCTTGATTGCACAGTTTGGATCATGAAGATTTGCAGGCTGAAAGCAATCAAAGCTCACATATTGTAGGCATCTTTGAGACCAAACTGATTCCCCTCCAAACACAACAAATGCTTTAAAAAAATAAAAAAGTGTTATCAAACATAAAAAAGGGCCCCAAACCCCATTCAGTGCATCTATGCCTTAATAGGGACTACTAAACTTTACCAAAGGAGTAAAACCTCACAAACCACACAAAATTCACTCAAGTGAGGCTATGGGCTGTGTGTGTAAAAACAAACGTGCTAGAGATATACAGCTTCTAGTGCCTTCCTGCCCCACTGCCAGATTAATACCAGCATGAGATCTATGCCTGGCTGCTTTTAGTCCTCTCCCATCCTGATAATTTCCCTTTTGGTCCACTCAGATTGAAGGCATGAATGTAAAGCAGCCCCATGCCAAATCAAAGTTAAATAAATAGTCCTATAGATAAAAGTGCAATTCATATATGCATATATATATCTCCATAAGCTACATTCCAGACTAAGTTCAGTTAGTACCATCTCATCTCCAAAGCTGTTAAAACAAAGCTCAAACTCATATTAAAATGATGATGAGAAAATATCGCTTTATTGAACTGTCAAATAAAAGCATGAGGGAAATTTTATAAAAGCAAAATTAATCAAAATACAGATTTCAGTACTCCAGAGGAAAGAGGGTGAATATAAAAAACAGCCAAAAAAAAACACAGCTAAAAAACGGCTACACTTGGGAAAAGCTCCTCATAGCTAAGCCTTTAAACTCCTCTGACCTGAACCTAGGTGCACAATACTGTTTCCCGATGCCTATACAGCATCATACTTACAATTAGACCAATAGCACATTAAAATGACAGCAAGGGCAGGCACAATTCATTTAACAATTAATCTACCCTAGCTATCATTTTCACTTGTCATTAACTGCCTCTTAAATGCCCTCAATTTCAAATAACCATAGACTCTTCTTCAAAACATACACGCAGGGGAATATGCCATTATAGGCATTACTCAAAGAAGTGCTTTCTGTCCCCATCATCAACCACAGCATTAATCATACTGAGAATAGTTTCTTCTCACAAATGACTGAGTTGTATAGCTGGATCTCATCAGCAGGATTCAATTTACTGGGAAGCTCATAGACAACAGACAGTACAGAGCATCTGCAGCATCATGCACTGTGAGTCCTCTAGTTTTTAGCCTTTACTGATATGTCAGAGAAATAAAATAGACTCCAAGCATCACAAGTTTGTACTGATTTAAGTAAGTGCTCTACTCAGCACCTTTAGTTGGATTCAGAGATAACATAGAGCACAGTGCACTCAAAGAAAACAACTTCTCTTCTTCTTTTACGATTTGACCAGGCAGTGAAGAGGCTGCTTTCTAAAATCAAATGGGTTAGGTTGGAAAGGACCTTTGGAGGTTGTCTGGCCCAATTTCATTCTCAGAATAAGGACAGTTAGGCCACTTTGCTCATGGCTGTATTCAGGCAATATCTAAGTAACTCAAAGGATGGAGACTGCACAACCTCCCTAAGCAACCTCTTCCAGTATTGGATCACCCATGTTGAGAAGAATTTGGGAAGAACCGCTCTTACTGCAATCCTACTTACTTCATTTTCCAGACAAATTCAAGATCTTGGAGCAGACTTCCTCTGCGGCTCTTCATTTCTGACAGAAGTTTATGCCCGGAAGACACCAAACAAAGAAAAATCGGTGCTATCCAGTGAGAACTGCATAGTCTGAACCTTAACACAGCTCAAAACATCACACAAAGGCTAGCCTCAAAGCAACCACAGCTTTCAAATGGTAATGAACAAAGGAATCAAGAACAACATATGGCAGACCTACTGCTTTCCAAGTTTAGAAGGGAATGTCTGCCTCAGAGAAGCTCATCTCAAATGTCCATAAAAAATTAATGTCAAATTCAGATTTCAAAGCAAACGGTGTTGCAAAATTATAAGAAGGACATTAAATAATTACAAGAAAGTATAAGTAGAAGCAATTAACCTTTGCTAATGTACACTGCTCTGCTTAACAGGCTCCCTGTTAAGCTTTTTCAGACACCACAAGAAGGATATAATATTAAGTATATCATATTCACGCCCTTCTGTCAGCAGCAAGAGCTTTACATTAATTAACACAACACAACCTTCTGGAAGAAGGATCCAGTTTAAAATTCCTCATCCAAAGTGTGGGCAACATCGCAAATTTGTTTGGAATAAAAGGCATTTATCTTGCCTTCAAAGCCGTTACCAGAGACATTTTCTATAGTGGATAGACACATTTTTTCACAGTAACCAAAGCCATCATTGAAATTCAGTGTTCCAAAGTTTGAAACTGCCCTTCCCTCGGCCACAAAGTTTTCATTATTTCCCATTCCACACAGACTCAAAAACTTTCCATAATCCAACTAATGAGAAGAAAAATGTCAATGTAATTAACATACAAAGTGATGACCTATTAATAACCTAAAGCAGCAATACAAAAAGTATTTAGGCTTTCAAAGTCTAGCAAAGTCAGGTAAAAGGATTGCCAAGAAGCTTTTAAGGTCATCCCACTTTTGGCCACCCTGTAAATAATACACATTTGAAACCACGCTTTTTTGTCCTATCAAATAGGATTCTGCAGTGTGATGCCTTCAACATGTCAGCAGTCTCCCACCCAAGGCTCCTTGATGAGTAGAACCCAAGTTCTCACTTTTTGGACTCATTGTAGCATTGTCTCAAGACTACTGCCCAAACTGAAGTTTTAGACAATGGTTATGTTGATATTTCTCTTAACAGCCCAAACAGTTTGCAAAAACCATCAATACCAGCACAAGCAAGAAAAAATGAGCTCAGACCCCTGAAAAGAGTCACATCAGTGACAACTGGTGACAGTGGACATAAACTGGTGAAACAGGTCAATGCTGCTGAGACTGTCCTTTTGTCCCTAACCCTTTGTGTTAGCTGCCTGCTAACACAACCACTTGTATATCTGTACACAATGACGTCTCAAGAACTGACCAAGGCTAAATGACACTGTTTCATTATTTTTTCTCCTTCCTAGATGGTTTTACCCTGGGCCAGGCCCCCAGTCACCTTCTTTCTATGGCAGATGCACAATGCAGGCTGCTTCCCATGGAAGTGATGCCAGGAATAAACAGCAGGTGAGTCCTCCTGCTCAGCAGCACCATCAGTTTATACCTGCTCCAAGTGATCACAGAAGCATGGGCTGAGGAAGCACAGCAGGGCAATTTTGTCTGAGTACCATCCTTCAACTAAATCCTTATCAGCATGATATCTGAATCTGATACCCATCACAGATGAATTCTTCATGAGATCTGTTACCTTAATCTGGCTGGCTTTGATTGCTGAGAAGCGGCCAAGCACATGGGCATTTCTGACTGACAATCCTTCACATTTAGCATCCCCTTCAGACAGGCAACAGAAATCTGACTTCAAAGCTAAGGGAGAAATGGCTGCTTCAGAAACATTACATCATCACTTTCTGTATCACTCTCCTAGGTGTATAACTCTCCTAAGTATGAGAGTTAGACCAAAAAATAGAGACTAAAAAAGGTAATAACGAAAGATTCCATTTTGGGATTTCCTAACAGCCTATTTAATTCAGACCATGAAATACATCAGCTCTGATGTATCTCATGATCTCTATCCAGACACACAGGTATCAAAGCCCAAAATATTTTCACATTTGAAAGGAAAAAAATAAAACAGAAACCACAACTCACTGAAGCCTCCTTTTTTTTCTCCAGGCAGCAGTTTACTTTCACCTCAGTCTTGGCTATAATCAACTAGTATTTACTGACGGTTGTGAAGCCAGCCTCTGTGCTGGTAGGGCGAGACAACCTTCTCGGCCTTCAGTAGGAAGCACTCCTAAAAGACAAGCATCTTAACTCTGAAAGCTATGGTGCACATTTCTTTTAATGACTGAAGTCTCACAAACAAGATTCCCTCCTCTCACAGCTCCCAGAGAACTGAGCTCCAAATTCTGGTGCAATCTTCAGACAGACTGCAGTTCTGCAGTCATGCTAACAATGTATTATCCTCGCTTTCAGTTCAAGATAAGGTAGGTACTTCATTACCTTAATGAGCAGATGTACTTAATGAGCATGTACTTTGTCAATTTTGTCCTGAAGGAAGAATTAAAAGAATAAGGCATTTACATTTCCAGAGCAAAACCAAATTTTAGGCCCCCCACTAGTGTAAGATAATAAAAAATACACTTTACTGGGTTTTGAAAAGCTTTTTTTCTTTTTAAATACACATCCCACAGCCCAGACTCTCAGAGGGAATAATAACACTGGCTGCTGCTGTGAGCAACAGATTTCTTTTAAACAAAAAGAGCAAAACAGCATTATACTACATCATTTTTCAAGGGATAAAGGTGTTACTTAAGCTCACAATAATTTCTACATTGTTTGGGTTATGAAGAAAGCTGCTTAATGTTCTCTCTCCATTAAAACAAATCTTGAAAGCTAGATTTGAGACCAGTGGAGATAAGAGTCCCTTATATTTACCCAAACAATAAAACCAGTATGGGCAAAATTTTGACAAGCTATAAGGAGGTGTTTCAAACTGTGCTTCAACCCTGTTCCAATAGGACCAGTTCTTGGCACCAAGAGTATCTGGTTGCTTCCTGGCTGCATTAGAGCTACCAACAAAGATGTTGAAATCTACCAATTAGGAATTGAACTCAGGCCAGCCACAGCACCACAGAAGTAATTAAGATTGCTCTCATAAACAGGATAAAAAACAATGCAACTATTCAAAGTCAGAAACCAGCAGAACTGTCTGGATTTTGTGCTGCAACAAAACCCCTGAAATGTTTACAAGACTTCATCCTAGCTTTGCAGCCATTGCTTTAAAGTATTACTGAGCTCACACATAACTTGCCTGCGCCCAGCAAGGGGATTCAAGAACAAACTAACTGCAAATGAGTCAAAAATTCCTTCTAACAAATATACACTATATCCACTTCTGAAATAAACCAAAACCACTCCCAATGCTAACATATATTCTCCACTATTTTTATGTTTCTACAGAGAAAGGTTATTTGGCAAGCAAAATGAGAATTTCTTGCCTGGTGCCACACTTCCTCAGAGCAGGCAGTGCAAAGTCACTCACATAAATCAAACAGGAGACCATAATCACACCAAGAAGTCTCTTCCACTTTTCTCCTCTGCTGACTGTTTTCCCAAAGCTCCAGACCCTGAATTTCCTAACACAAAAGCTGTATCTATATGCCAAACACTATACCTACAAAGCTGAATACACAGCTTTGACAAAAAATTGCCAGCAGCTTAACTAACTCCATTTTGTAAGCCCCCATGAATTCAGTAAATGAGATCTGCAGACAGGAATTCCCCTGCTCACAGGGTGGTTGCACTCAGAGTAGATGGAATGTGGACTGCAATGTCTCAGTAATGGAGGTAGCATTTCTCAGCAAACTTCGCTAAGTAGCCTACAGATCCTTGCTAACTTTCCAAAACTTTCTGAAATGTTTCCAACAAAATGGCCAGGAAGACAAAGGTTCACAAGTGTGAACAAGGGCAAACAGCAGTGAGATGTTCACCTTACAAGAACCACATGAAGACACCAGCTGAACATAGGACAAGACTACCAAACAGCGGCTGCGCTGCTGAAGTTTCCTTTCCTTCCCGAAAGCAATCCTCCCTTGAAAAGATGCCTCACCTTACAGAGAAGCTGAAATATGACAGTGTATCCTTCTGCAAGTTCCCTCTTAAAAGGCCAACATGTTGACTTCGTAACATGAAGACAGGAGATGAAAGCAGCTGATACAATTGCAGACATTGGAAAGAAGCTAAGGAAGTCAACTAAGCAAGGCTGCCACCCTGGGAACAAATCACTTCAAGTTCATCCCCATCCCGGTCCAAAAGTCATTACTTGCTTTGAGGATGAAATTTTAGAGAGAAAGTGATCCCTGCAGGTGGCTTTCAAGTGCATTAAAGAAAGCAAGCTGTGACTATGGCAGATAGATAGAGGCATTTGCCATGAGTTTTGCTCAAAATCAGCATCGGCTGTATAAACCTTAGGTAACTACAAAAAAAATCTAAACAAAAGCAAACAAAAAACCATCCACAAAGAAATCAATCCTTCCAAAAACCCACTGGAAAAAATAAATCATTAAACAGGCTTGACATTGTCAGAGCCCCTTCCCAGGCTGCAGTGACCACAATGGAAGTTACTGGCAGAAAGAAGGTGACCTGGGATGCACCTGACTTGCTGAACCACACTGCAGTGCTGGTGGAATTGGTCCATACAACGCCACTTGACTACAGATTTGCTCTTTGGATTTGGGCCAGTGGCAGAGACAACATTTAATTAAGCTACTGCATGAATGAAAAAGAATGAAAGAAAATTACAGCAGAATGAAATTGGCTATGGCTCTGTAAGAGAAACACACCAAGATGAATCAGCTAGTAAATAAAGAGCGATAACTGAAAACTAACACTGCAGTCTCAAGAAGAAATCAGATAATGTAGAAGAAATGAAATGCTGAAGTTACATGACTAGAGAAAAACCCTAAACATTAATAACACTGTGAGCATGGGTAAAGTGACATGGAAAGATGAAACACGCACTCTGAGACAGGAGTGTTTCTTCCTTTCTTTTTTATTCTTCTGTTAATATGCTGCTGGTCACAAAGGCCTGGAAGTGAGGCCTTTCCCTTTCAATCCACCTGCTTCTTCTGTTCAGGTGCCAGCTAATGCCAGAATCCGTTCACATCAAGAATCTGTTGCTCCTAACAGATGAACTTTCCCTATCAGAATACTGCAAGGTCAAGTGAAAAAAACAAGCAGTGGTAGCAGACGAACGCTGAACAACCAAGCTCCACTATAACCATGCTGGTATTTCATGACCTCTTCTGCTGTGCCAGTCCCTATGTAACAGAAAAGCATGCAACAATAAACATGTGAAATGACAAGACTCTTCTAACTTTGCTTCTTCTCTACTAACTTTGCTTCTTCAGTGAAGCGTAAAGTGATTACAGGTCACTAGAAAAGATCCAGGATCAAGCCAGAATCCACATCTAGAATCCACTTTCAGTTTTTCAACATCATAATTTTTTCAGACTACCACCCGAAACCTGTGATGAACTAATTCTTCATAAAGCCTATGTGCATAAAGCTTGGAAGTTTTCTTACAGTGTTTTAGTAACAATTTGATCCTTAATCTTGACATCCTGTTAGGATTTTAAAGTAACAATAAAATACATTTATGAATTTCTCTTTGGTTTTGTCACTTTTTTTTTAAGTAAAAAAAAAATAATTGCTGACTGCCTTGTACTAGTGTGTGATCTGTGCTCAGTCAGACTGATTAGCAGTGACAGCATGTCAGAGGTCATTACCATTAAACACACCTCAGTGAACAACCAAATGGAGTTGTTATTCTGCAAATGGTAGCCCTCACAAGTAGGTTTAAGAACTCCAGTTAACCTACATGGCCTCAGCACCCTCTGCCACTCAGCACTGGCTGGCCCAAGCTGAGCAGTCCTGCATGGTCCTGCACTGTCCATCGATTCCAGGGTTATGTAGACACCCAGAGTAATACTGCTGACAGGAGCAACACTTGGGCATTCTTAGCCAATGCTTGTGATTTACCTCAGGGAAGTTGGAAACAAGCAAGTGGTAGGTTTTTTTTTTTTCCAGCTTGGAAATTATGGCTTTTAGCTCATTGTCAAAGGCAGGATGTTTGTGTGTGTGCTTTAAATAATTTTTTTTTCTAAGTATATACATGACTGTGGATATGTATTTCTATACATTTATATATATATGGATGCACACATTCATATATATGTGTGCATACATATAGTAATACACACAGATATCTGTATTTTATACACACGCAGGAAGATTTTCTTGACCATTTATTTTCATAAACATGCTTTTTCATTTTCTTACTCATATTGGCAAGAAACATGCACATGTGTCCATTATGTCTGTATGGAGAGGGTAGGAGGAAAGTATGTGTGTGTGCATATATATAAATACATATTTTGTACACAATCTCAGCTGACTGTATAGCCTCTTCTCTATACAGAAACCCTTATCTACCATCAGGTGCCCTTGCTTGTACCCTGCTTAAATGCTACAGCTACCCATTAACACAGGACTAGCTCAGCAGCATTTAGAGTTTCTTTTCCCACGAACAGATGCTATATTCCTTGCGGTAAAGCAGACAATGCTGAAGGTACTACATGGATTGCTTGCAGTCGCTCACTTTCAGAATGAAGCCTCTTCTTCTGTCAAGGTTTTCAGTAAGTGTAGTTCTATGGAATGCTGGTAATTTATCATGAGATGAAGTTTCAGAGCAGGGATGACAGGTATCCCACAACAAACTAGCACACTCCAGTTTGGCCTTCTTTCACCTAACTGAAATTGTAAATGTTCCTTCAGGGTGCTCCTGCCCTGGCAGCAAGCACAATCATTTTATACACATCCATGTGATGCTTTAAGTTCTCCCAAATCCCCTATCTATCCTTTACAACCCCAAAAGCAGCCTTGGGAGAAACAGCACCTCTTGTACAACCAAAGAGCATCACACAGGGTAGTTCATGTGGAACAAAAGTAGCTGCAAGACAGAAAAGTGAATGAAAGCATCCAAGCGATGATTGCAGCGTATGCTACAATTGCACATAAAACACCTTTAAAAATAATAATCCTATCACCTAGTCCCATACCCAAAACTTACTCTTGACTTGTGAAAAGTGTTTCAGAGAGAAAAATAAAATTACTTTAAAAATTATGATGGGACTGAAGTTCAGACAATGAGGAAATTCAGCCTATTAATCATTCAGTTAATCTATTTATTCACCTTGAAAGCATCCTGATCAGGAGAAAGCCTATTAAAAGAATACACGGGTTCAGCTGCCACCTTCCTCACTGCGTGAGCAATCAGAAGATGCCCCTTTGAACCCCATGTTAATGAAATTCTCATTAAATGCAAACCTGCACAATTTTATCTTGAAGAGGCTCGTTAGCTTAAAAAAAATTACTTGCCTCAAAATGTGCTTATTTCCTCATAGGTGAGGAGGTGAGTTTTCAAACCACTAACCGCTGCAGCTTCTATTTCAACCCCATCAGTGCTGCAGCTACATCTTGCAGTCCATCATGTCTCAATTATTTACACGAACCACAGATACAAATCCATAGACAGACATTATAATCACTATTATGGGACACGACAGCAATAGGGATCACTCATTCCAATACAGTATGGAATGATTTCAGCTAGATGAGGTTATTATTATTCTGTCTTCTTCAAATCTTTATTTTCTTTAGGTGGACAGAAATTATGAATCATCTGTAAAAAGGAGAGGTATGGAGAGAAGGTAGGAATAGCCTTCCTGTCTCACAAAACTCAGAAAGAACATTCGTGACTGCTCTTTTCACTGGAGTAAGGTCTAGAAAAATCAGATAATCAGCAACAACAAAAATTCCATCAGGCTGCCTAGTAGAGAATACAGTCCAACTGAGAAACACAGTTCATATGATAACAGGATACACAAAGTGGGATCTCTCTCTGCAGCTGAATTTAAACAAAGAAGTGTCAAAGATTCTCTAGGTACTACTCATCCTGACTCTGTATTAAAGCAATTAACCAGATGACCTTGCCAATCCAGCAGCATGGGGTACATGCAGGATTGTTTCATGTGTTTATAGTTAACTCCTATAAAACAAATGATTTGCAACCCTGAAAAGTTGTTTGTAACTCACCACTCCTCTTAAGGCAAAAATATATGTAAGACTGCATGCTAGGATTTAAGATGCTTGTTAAAGCTTTCTACGTGCATGCACACAGAGATGTTTTTACATTTATAATCTTTTCTACCAAAAGCCTTAGGATAAGGAACTGACAGTTCTTATCTATTTATACTTCAGTAGCTGCTGGAATGAGATGAAGGTACAAACCAGAGTGTGACTTTGCACAGCACTGTTACCAGCAAAAAGCAGGTAATCCTTGCTTATAACAACTTCTCAGAATGATAGAACAAGCTGAGGGTAAAAATCTAACGTAAGGTGAATTTCTCTAAACTCATTCCCTTCATGGCAAAGGCATCCAAATAAGAAACAGTCCAGTAAGACCCCTCTAAGGGGAAACAGACAAAGGGGAGCTAAGCCAGGTCAAATTAGCACATCCTTATCAATGCATAAAATAATTACATCTAATGATAATACTGTCACTCATTAATATACTGTGTTTCTCTAATAAAGCCATCAGCCCTAAATGGTTTGCTCTTCTCAAGCATCTTCTTTCCCTTTTCTCTTTGGTGATTTAGCCTTGCAACATCTCCATGACTGCAACAGAGCCACAAGCATGTGTGCACAAGGCTCCAGTTTGCACTCCTGGTCCAACACCAGAAGAAAACTTGCGGCCTTAGTGCCAAGCCCTCCTACAGACGTTGCTGGAAAAGTGGAGCAGACAACAGACCAGGTCAAAATGGTCTTGCTAAACAGACTGCAGAAAACTTTAGACCCTGGAAGGCTCGAGGCATTCCTTGAAGAATTAATGCCTAAATCCAGTCTTTAGGCCAAATGGAGTATTACATTACCACAGGCTTTCCATTTCAGCTATTTTCCCTGAGGGAATGAATCTTTTGGAATTTTCCAAACCATGTTGTTGCAAAAAAAAAGGACATCACGTAGCAGTCACCATTTTGCAACATCCAACTGCGGATCACCTTCACAAAAGCACAGTACTTTTGGATCTATCCAGCTTTCAACGACTGGCTGCTCCGAAATCTATTCACTTAAAGAATCATTCAAATGTAATATTTTTACCATGAGGAGAAAACAAATTGGCAGAGGAAATTCAAAATACCTACACACCTTCCCTTTGCCCCCCACTTTTTGAGGGAGAGAGGAGGTAAATCAAACAGACCAGCTTGAACATTAATCCCTCACTAGGCCTTGAATCATCTCTAATTTAGACGTTTCCTAGTTTCACTAAATGAAAAGCAGTCATTCATGAAAACTTCTTAGGCTAGTGAAAGATGACATGAAATTTCAATGCACAAGAGCAGTTGGATGGAGCAGGGGAAAGCTACCAAAAGTCTAGAAGATACACATGTTAGAGGCTTCACAGGTTCCAGACAACACCATGCTCTGAGCATGTCTGATACAGGCTACTCAGAGACAGGTATTATAAACTCTTGGTTGCACAAACCAGAGGTGAGCACAGGCACAAGCGCTTTTATTTTTCCTACGTTCCCAGTTTAGAGATCTCTCCCGGGTATACAGAGAATTCCCAGGGCAGACACTCTGTGTCACATTAGATCACATTAATTTGGAAACAGCTATCTGTTCTGCTGCTTCACTCCAAGTGCATTATCTGCCCACGAGCATTCATTTATGTCTGTTTACAAAAAATAATACTAAAGACAGTAGCAAAACAAATCTTCTGGAACCATACATGATGTTACTAAGCTTACAGACTTACTAAGGGAACCTTTAAAGCGGTTTATAGCCACGTAAGATGCATACTGACTTGAAAGGTGCCCTCAGACAGTTTGTCCTACACAATCTCTTTTGTAGTGAAGAAAATGACAAGTACTAGCAATGAAGAATACTGAGCTGCTCAGTCTAGTGTAGACACCAAGTGCCTGGGGTGACCAAGGAAATTATGGACAGATAAATACTTGTATTTTTTACGGTTTGTTTACAAGCCAGAGATAAGCAATGAATTTTCTCTTTCAACATTCTTCCATTTTCCAATCCATCAGATCCAGGAGCCTCCTGCCCAGTACCCAGCTGCTCCAGAAGCAGAACCAAGAAATTATGGTTCTCGTGAAGGAATACAGCATAAAAGCACCCCCAGATATTCCTTGTCTTACAAGCAGAACATAACTTACTGCCCTTGAGCAATGTTAAAAGAGGCCTTGAATCTGCTTGTTACAGCCGGCTTATAGCCCCCTTCATAGCTTCACAGAAATGCAATAGAACCATGCAACAGAAATCCACAATTGCTCTGCCAGCACAGCATTGTTCCCTGCTATGTAACTTCTACCAAGAATGCTGTGAGGATTAATTCATTACAGCTTGTACCACGCTTTGAAAGCACTCAGTCTAAAGAAGAGCTGAGAGAATTATTAGAGAGAGGACAATCAAACTCTGGTGATCCTCTCTTTATCCCAGTGGGCCCTGTATGGAGCAGCAATTTAGCCCAACAAAGGGAAAAACCTCAAAACTAAATTCAACACAACAAATGTGAGAGTGTCATGATAAGAATGTAGTCACAGAGGACACCACAATCTTTAAAATGGTTATTAACTTCTAGTCCTTACCTAATATTGACTAATGCGTGAGTCACCTTGCTTGCAGGCTCTTTCCATTGACCAGCATTGGTAGACAGCCTTAGAACTGAAAGGAAAAGACAATTAACAGTGCTGGCACAGAACTGGCATTTTTCTAATCCAAAATGTCAAAAAATACACTTTAGAGAGATGACAGTCTGGGAACCACATCAGAACAAAGGTCATCTTTGAAATCCTCTGTGATGCAGGGCAGAAGTGCCCTTCTATGCCCTTCTGAAAGGTAAGGAGCACAGAAGAGGTGAGCAGAACAAAATAATGGCTGGAAGACAGGAAGCAGAGGGAACAGAAGAGCCTTAGTCCTCCTAACTGCTTTTATCACCACATATTAAAGTTCATTTTCTCCAGAAACAGGGTAGCATCCCAGGTCAATGTACCTTTAATTCCACACACCACTGTTCTCCTCCAGCTCCTATTATGTATGCAAGATTCCATCTGAGCTGGACTACATCCTGCAATTTAAACCCACCCAGCAGTGATGGATTCTCTACCTCCCCATTTTCCTGGAAATGCAGAGAGGAATTACACACTAGTCTAGGGAAAAACACTCCCTGTAGGAACAAGGGTGTTGCTCTGCAGCACAGATGGTCTCTGACAGACTTGGGAGCAGATCTGAAAACATTCTTCCAATTCTTTTCTGACAGAGTACCAAAAATATTTATTTAGGTCAGAATATGCAGTGTGTTCCTATAGTGGCAGTTACCTGAACATCTCTTTCCAAGTACCAAAACAGTAATAGATCCCCTAGCAAATGTTTGGTTAATTTCCATATTGCCTAAACAGAGAGAATTTTCAATTAATTTGTATATAGAGGGTTTTCTGTGGTCGCATTCCATAAGGAAGGTTTACCCTCAACTTAGACATGAAGAAAAGGCACATCACCCAAATTTAGCATCATCTAGAAACACGGATGCTAAAAGTGAATCCATAAGCAGAGTGGCTGCATACTCATGCCTATTATCACACTAGAGAAGCCTTTAATCCTGCAGATCTGGATAAAGTTCAGATTCAGGACAAGAAAAATAAATTAATAAAACCCAAAGCAATTAGATTCCATCTCCACTTGTACCTCAACCACAATAACGGGAAAGTTGAAGGACGGAGTAGCCTTCTCATTTGTGCTAACAAATGTCCCAAGGCTGAGGGACAGAAGGGTGACTAGCCCCTGTGAGATGGATTGACAAGCAAAGAGAAGCTGTCAGGATCCCTGGTTAAACTGTGGCTTTCATTAACTTGAAACAGTGCTACCTTCTCACATCCTAGTGCTACTATTACATGTTATCCGCAGGAAGAAAACAACGTCAGCTCCGGGCAATACTATTTTGTCAAACAGTAGGTACTGTACTTAAGTATCTGAAGTGATGTATTCAGAAAGGGTTTCCATTAATTCATAGGGGTTTGCTTTGTGTAGCAGGATGAAAAAAATCATGTGAGAAATGAATTGTTTCAACAGGTCGGATGTGCCTATTGCAGCCCAACTAAGTATTTGAGTGTGTTATTCTTCTGCTCCACTTTCCTTCAGCTTCCACATAGGACAGATTTGAAATATTACTAGCTACTAAAAGCACCTCATTTTACTAGCTGCAATTCTTGGGAGTAGGAAATGGGTTAGCAAAAAATCTTACATGCTCAGAGGGCACAAAAATAGCCAAGTGATCCCTTATATAACGGATGAAAACAGTAGGAAGTTGGTACAAAAGGGCAGTTAGTTCATTTTTGCTTGCAGTTGCAAGAAGTATTCAGCTAATTTTGTTTAGGTGATGACGGCTCTCTCCCATGTCACAAGAGGGCTGTGGACAACTGTCTTCCTCCCACTGCCTTTTAACTCCCATCATAGGCGCATATTAACCCCTACTGATCATTGGGTGAGAAGGAAGCAGGGGTTGTAGAAAGGTCCTTCTAGAAGAAAGCAGACAAAACCTATCGCTGTCTTCTCTGCTTCAGAACTTCAAGCATGCAGGCACTATACCAGTGCTGCTGAAGGCTTCTGTGTGTACATTGTCTGATTGTGCCCCCATGCATTCCTTGTTCTCTTTCTTTGTGTTCCTCTTTTCCCTGCTGAATGTCACTTGGTGGCATTCCAGCATGCCTCTCCCTCTTTGAAGGATGGCAGCTTCTCCCTGTTTTGCCAGTAGGCACATTCTTGAGTCCAGTGATTCGCTTGTCATTACAAACAGGTTTGTGAGGGCTGTTTTCTTGGTTTGTTTTGGCAATGAGTGTAGGAGATGTGATTTGTCTCACACAGAAAGCTTCTTGCTATAAGTTTCTCAAATTCTTTTCCAAGTTCTTGTTTGCACTGAGTTTCTCTGTGCTGGCTGCTTCTGCAGCACATACCTGCGTTCTGACTTGAAACTGCGAATGCAGTAGATGTAAACTACATAAAGATACACGAAATACCACATTCCCAGTTGTGCCAACAAACTTGTATTTCCAACCGCAGTTAAGTAGCTGTTCGAGAGGCAATGAGTTTGTTCCCTTTAATTTTTTCTGACTAAAAAAATTACACCTTTAACAAGTTTATCCCCCTCTCAATTCTTATTCTACCAAACACATCCTAGTACACAAAACACATACACTCACCAAGACACATGAGCAGCAGGTGGATAAAAAACTCCTGACACAAACATCCCTCCACCACCACTCTCACTTCCAGCCAACAGTAGTCCTGACCAGTCAGGAGGTACTCACCCATAGAATAAAGGTTGTCAAAATTCTGATGCATCCGAATGATTTCGTAATACAGCTCATCATAGCTGCTGGGAGTGGGAAGAAAGGTGTCTCCGTAAGTGATGAACATGTTGAACAGGTTCACAACCTATACAAGGAAGTGAAAAGAAGTTACAACAGGAATATTTACTCAAAATCTATTCTGCAACAAAACCAATTCAAACTACATCCAAAACCACCAAAGAAGTAGCTCTCAGTTGCACTGCACAGTATTACATCACTTCATTGGTTTATGTATAATTTTCACTATTATGAAGAAGAGACAGAAAAGAAACTTAAATACTGTTGTATCTGGGGCCAGGAAAACATGCTAATGGCCACAGAACAAAAAAAATCCACTACCAATCTGGAAAATTAATAAACTAAGCCTGCCCTCACACAGGCTTACTTATTTCAACGAACAGAACCTACAGTGAGCCCAAACACTGCCCTTTCCAAACATCAACTGAAACCAATCACAACGATACTCATCCACTTTGTGGTCTTGCTCTGATATGTCTTTCCTAGCCCAGAAATCCTGGATTCTTTCCTAAGATTCATTCAAAATCAAACTGTTTAATAAAAATATTTGTTTTGCCTGTACTCACCATAAGGGCAAGGGTGAAGATGTTGTGCTTGGCCAGCAGCACAGTCTCATTAGACATGAGGAACTTCAACAAGTTGATCAAAGCTAGGAGAAAATTATACGTATTTTTTTAAGTAAAATTAAAAGCAAAATCATCCTCAACAAGTCACTTAAATATAGATATATTTTCATTATCTAGCATAAACCAACCTAAACGCCAGATGCTGACCTCTCAGAAACACATCAATGTACATGGCATTTTTTGTTTGTTTGGGTTTTTTCCTGGCTAAAATACTGAGCTGGACAGGTAAGTGACAGCTATTTCACCGTCCCACATTTATTCTTCACTGACTTCCCAACGAAATCTGTTCAGTCTGTTGTTAGCTTAGACAGTTCAGGGGAGATTTTTCTATCTGCTAGATCCTGAAGTGAGGTCTGGGGTTGGAGATTCCAACTGCCTCATTTCTGCTTCATACATCACCAACATGATGTATACTCAGTCAGCCCCAAACTGTCACTCTTGTTGATACATGCAGTTAAAAAAACCCAAAGAACAAGAAAAAAAAAACCAAACAACCCACAGCATAGCTTTTCTGTAGCTCCATGTCAATGCTGCTGCAATGTTACAAGGAAGGATGTAGCACTTTTTTGTGTCAGTTATCTAGGGCTATGCAGTAGAGATTACAGATCTGGTTCACACTTGTTTAAAAAACCAAACATAGCTGTAACTGCTCAAAATCAGTTAGCAATAGTGGGAATTAACAAAAAGGTTAGCTGAGAGAGCTTTAAGCAAACAGATTTTAATCAACTGTATTCCGTGCACTTAATAAAATGGGAAGTTCTTTATCTTGTTTTCACTAGTTTTTGAAAAATTCAAAGAAGGAAAGCTGTTTTCTTCTGCATTACTCAGGGCTGCTCTCTGCATTACTCTTCAGCTGCTCAGCACTGAAAGCTGCTGCCTGCCTAGCAGATCCTTAATGTACTCTGCTCTGAAGTCAACAGTTGTCAAGACTTAAAACATCTGAATCAGATAGCTTGGAAAGTCAAGCTGGAATGCAGACTTTTTGGAAAAGGTTCTTAATTACCTAGTAATTTATACCTGCATCTAACAGAGTAACACCAGGTATTACTCCAATCTCTTATAACTAGAACTTGTAAATCCATTTTTCCCCCCACCATTGCACAGCTGTTACATGCTACACAGTAACCTCTGAGAAAACCAATTCCAGTTTGGGAGAACCCCACAGAATATAGAGAACAGACCACTCATCTACATTCCTACAAAACAGGAAGAGATAAAGCACAGAGAACAGGAATTAGGTAAGGGCATAGTTTAGATATACACATTGCCTCCCCTCCTTACAGGATTACAAAATATTCACAAAAGGGAAAACCAAAAAACCTACAGTAAAAAGACAGATGTGAAGAAACCGGTAAGAGCTGAAGGGAAACAAAATCATCAGATTCTGAATACAGCCTCGCAACCACTACCTTCTAATGCTATAAGTTCACCAGGAGCATCAAAAGTTTATATATGTCCCCCAAAAGGGAAGTCTATAGCCCTAGTGTGGGTATTTACTCATCACAGACAGAAGTTATTTCAGTTTAATCTACCAGATGGTAGCTTGATGCTGAACTGCAAACCAGAATGAACAAAAAGTTCTCTGTAAACTCCAGGCATGCAAGTCATCTTTGAGAGCTAATGCTTGATTTAACAATCAGCAGCAGCATCTCTCCCTTCCATGACAGCAGCACACCTCACAAAGCAGATATATTAACACCTCTTCAATCCAGCCACAGAACTTCCCATATCATCATCATCACATCACCACACTGAAACTCCTGGGACAAAAGCAGAGAGTGGATTCCACAGTAATCCAGCTCTGGAAATACTCCTGTCAGATATTTTCCTGTAAACCAGCCATTTCAAAACAAAGAAGTAGCAGGTACAGACGGACTCTCCACCGGAGCAGAGATCCAGCTAAAAACACGTTGCCAAGGTAACCAAGCCTTCACAGCAAAAAACTAGAGTCTCCCGCAGTCAGTGCCTTGGACTGGAGACAGCTATCCTGCCTCTCTGTCACAGCAGCTTATTGGCCATCTTTCTATTTAATAGTTGTAAGCATGGGTTTACCTCTTTCCCAGCCACGAAATCCCACACAGCCACATCTTTTGACCAGGTGCTGCTGTTCAATTAATAGCAGTTGGGGCTTCTGAGAGCAGTGGCAGAGCTCTGGATTTCCTCTAATAAGTGGTGTGAAGCCCATTGCTTCTCAGTCTCCCCCCAGAGCCCTGCTGAAAGGCCTTTGGCAGCGGGTGACCACACAGCATGATGAGAAACTGCTGAACATCCAAACATAGTGAACATGAAAGCTGCCTGTGATGGAGAGACACTGTTTTTAAAAGAACAAGCATTACTGTTGCTTGTCCAGAGCACAAGCTCTCTGACCGCCAGAGACAAGTACCCTATAACTGCCCACTGCAGTATTTCTCAGATACCATCCTCAACTATAGAGAGCACTTGCAATGTTCTATGTTGGTGATGACACCTGAAGGAGAACTGTTGTTCTGTTCCACCCCAACAACAGCTCCTACGTTTGTTCCAATTGTGATGAATTTGCTCATGTTCAGTTTTCCTATTCCAGATATAAAGAAGACACAAGATTACCACTGCTTGAAATGAACTGCATCGCATCATAGCCCACTCACAGCCAGTATATGCTGTTCCTTCCCTAAGATCTAGGTAGGAGAGGGACATGCTTCATATGAAGAAACAACTCAGTGCTGAGCTCAAAGCTGGTCAGACCAAATCCACCATGTTTACAGTCACTGTGGCACTGCACAGACAAAGTTATCCAACTGTTTAGAACCACACAGTCCTAAAAAAAATTGCAGCACTCCCAATTAGGAAAAACCGTGGAAAATGAACCCTTAAATTAATGGCTACCTGTATCTCTAATTTGCTTATAAGGCAGACCACGTACTGAAAATGAGGACAGCTATGCCCTGGAGTTTTCAGGATTGACAACTTTTAGATCCAGCTTTAAATGCCCAGCACCCTTCAGTGACAACTACACACACATAATAAACCTTTAAAGCAAAGGTCCAATGGGCTGAAGGCTCCTCTGCCCCAAGCTCCAATGGAGTACTACTGCTACTACTACTGAGCAACCTGAAGCCAAACCAAATGTGTCACTGCTTCCCTGCTGCAATCAACTGTTCACCTCTCACATACAAACGGCAGGCTGCCCTCTCACAGAAGCCAGGAAATTATCCATGTTGTTTCCCAACAGAAGAGCAGTTCAGTCACTCAGTTGCATAGGCAAACTGTGGCCCTTGCTTGTGCTTAGCCGCATTATCCCAATTTGTGCTCCAGGCTTTAACAGTGATGGATGATTTGGGCATGAAATACATTTCAACATCAGCTGGAAAACATCATGTTGGCAATAGCCTCTAGTTTTTTTTTTTTTTAACTAAAGATATCTTTGGCATCCCTTCCCAGGACATAAGACACCTGCCACAGTGAGTCTTGAAACATCCACAATACTATAGTGTCACTAGAACTTCTCTAGCAACAAAAGCAGGAGGCTGTAACTAAACTAAACTAAACTAAACTAAACTAGTAGACATCAGTATCTGCATGCAAGCTCCTAATTTTGTGACCTGAGCTGAGCACACTGGCTGTGCCTCTTAAATCAACTAGAACACAGCCTTGAACACCTATATTTATAGCTCCAAAACCAAGTAGAAAAGCATGTTGAGTGGACACTTATATTGGACATGAAGCCACACAATTTGCTGTTTGTGAATGGTGTAAAGCATACAGGTTGGGTTTTAGGCAATTTTCTCTCCCAAGGATTATTATAGCCAAAGGATGAAAAGGGACATCACCAGCTTTCACAGATACCCTCCCTGGTTTTAAAACTGAAAAACTGCAGTGAAAGAAGCTCTTAGCTCCTCTGCTGCACAGCTGCTTTTGAGGGCAGTCACTTTCCTTTATCAGTTCTTGTGGCCAGCCTGTGTGCTGAGGAGCAACAGTATTCCTGCTTGGTTATTTGCTACCCTTCTTCAAGCCAATTCTCTGTGATAAGACTTTCTTTCTTCTCCCAGTAAGGAAGTAATTCCTGCTACAGACAGATGCCCTTCTCTCCCTCCTCCTCCTGTTCCTCCTGCCATAGCAGATTTACCTTCTCTCCCTGTAAGTCTCATTTCAAACAGAAGTATATTCAGCCCCAGCACATTTGGGGTTTGCACAGTTTCTGTTCTATTTAGTGTCTCAGTGTTCACTGTTTGCATCATGTGTAATGCAACAGGAGCATGGAGGTAGGTTAAGTAGAGAAAAGGGGGAAAAGAAATAGTACCATCCCTTAGGCAAGTCAGAATGTAGCACAAACTCTGCCAAGAGCATCAGAAGGCTCTGATGTGTTATTGCACAACAGAGCAGAAGAGAACAGCCCTGAGACACAAATCAATGAGAGCTTGGATGGGTTGAGCACAGTATGGAGGCCTCTGTCACTGCATCAGCTGCACTTACAGGTCAAAAATCTTCTAATTGTGCATATAATGGCCTTCAATTAAGGAGCAAAGGAGAAAAAGAGATGCGAAAGCTCCTCACCTGCAGTATAACAACAGTTAACAGGATCCTACACTCTACTAAAATCCTGACATTTTGTCCAACTCTCAGGGCACACTGGGAAGAACAGTGATTTTCCTCATTGTCTCTGGAGGTTACCATTGTACCAAGAGTATATTCTGTGTTCTCCTTTTAGTATTTCAACTGGCAACTCCTTTAGGAGGGTCCTCACTCACATGTCACTACAGGGCAGCTGATAATGCCATCTGAGTAACACTTGAGTGATGCAAAGTAATCCTCCACCTAGGAGTGCTGCTACAGCATAGTAACCACCTTGGACCTCTTACAGCCATCCTGTTCACATACACATACTCTCAAGCCAAGGTCCATACCACTCTGCCATATGGTTAGCCAGATCTGGTAAGGATTAATACACTAGACTGTAATGGAAAAATTGGATTCAGCTCCTCAGGAAGCAGCACTTTGGTCTTTCTGTGCTTCAACTGCTCCTACACAAAAGGGCAAACAGAACCATACTATCTGCAACAGCACTGAAAGGATAAATACAGTAACAGGAACCAAAGGCCCACCTACGCTCAGGATTCTGTTTCTAACTGGTCAACCCTAAATACCCGTTAAAAAAGCATTGTCCAAACAATGCTTTCTCATCATGCTCTTCCAGATTCCAAAATTCAGCATGATCCCCTTTTATATAAGTGAAACTACAACACAGACTATGGAAATAACACTCTCACAAACACAATGATACCATAACCATGCACCAGTCCACTCTCCTATTTCAGACTGGAAGTCAGAAGGGCTAAGCTAGGACAAGCATATACCCCGCTGTGTTGTTATAAGGAGAGACTCTGGAACAGAGTAACCACCTGTAATAAATGTATAAATGCTATACCTGAAGATAAATTCAGAAGCAGGGATACAAAAAGCCAAAATACAATGTATTGAGACGACCCGAGTGTTAAGATACGGCCATGGTCAGCACTGGCAGGTACTCAGCAGAACAGTGATCAAAACAAACTCAGCAGGAGATGAATATCTACAGATAGGGCTTGACAGAAAAAAACAAGAGGTAGTTCTCAGACAGAGCAGCAGGAATACAAAGCGCGTCCGAGAAATAGCTATACTGCTATTACAAACTAATGCACCAGAACTCCCTGAGGCACAAACTATCCCAGCATCCTTGGACAAGTGAATCAATTACTCAGGGACAGCACTTGCAGCTTCCCGTCAATCAGCCATAGTGCTAGGAAACAAACCTGCTGCACCATTGCTGCAGTCCCCTCCCAGGGGAGCAGAGGAAGCAATAAAAGCTCTGTCAACATCACTATTCAACATGCTTCAGCTTCTTCCCACTGCTCTGATAGGGAGGGAGCACCCTACTCATAGTTGTAATGATTCACTTGTCTGGACAGCTCCTCTATCTGCTGCCTCCCTGCTTGCTGCCACAGGCCCTGCTGAACTCCTGCTCACAGCCACTAAAGCTGTGGCAGACAGAAGCCAGCAATTGGCAGGCTCCCCATCACCAGCATCTCAGCACTCTCAACAGTTGTTCCCTCTTCTCCCCATGACTCTCGGGGAATAAGCATGAAACAGCCTGTATTCTTAATGAGAAACAATAGCTTGCCAGAGGGCTGGAGCACATGCTGGCATAACCCATCGCTTCCAGGATCAGTTGAGTAGGCCACTTCACTTCCAATCCTTTACTTTCTTTACATGCTCCACATCCCTGGTGGTACTCGCTGTTCCAGCCTAACAGCAGCCAATGGTGTGAAAATTGCAAGCTTAATGGAAATGCTGATTGCTGATGCCAGAGCAAAGCTGCTAGATAGCAATCCAGCAAGCAGTGAGAAACCAAATTTTCCAAATTCAGCTAAAACTCAAATGAACAATATGCTTTTTTTCCTTAAAAAGCAAAAACAAAAAAAAAAACCACATACCCACAAGTTTAATTCCCTTGTAGAGGAGAAGGAAGCACTGAGTTTAATTCTATTCTGCCTGACAGCACAGGTTCACACTGTTGATTAAATAGTAGTCTTGGGAGTTAAGGTTGCACATTTTTGCGCTCTGTTTTAAAACAAAAGAGAACCTCGAGAAGAGCAGAAATCCTGCGTGAAAACAAGGAAAGGCAGCAAAGTACACGATGTAAGAGCACTGCTTCTTAAAAACAAAAAGGGACAGGGCTAAATCACTGCCTTCTGCATCACTGCATGAATGCCGAAATCCCCCTGTGCAAAGAAATGGCTGTAAACAGCTCTGGCTGTAGCACTTCTGTCACCAATAGAACTGCCTCCCAGGAGAAATTATCACACTATATCCACTAGGTCATCATGATCTGCAAAATGTGCTTAGGGAATCACAATCACAATCTCCAGTGTTAGCTAGCTTTATTTAAGAAGTAATTTGCATGGCAGAGCAACATATCCAGATGAGACCAGCCAGGCTGAGGCAGGATAACCAAAAGGTTACTAGACTTTTGCTCATCTGAGCAAAGTTCTGTTGATGAATTCCTACCCTGATCTTACCACTTGATCAGTAACAGCCACAAATCTTGTATTACTCTTTTTCTCTCCATTGCCAATCAGAGCCAAACTCTTCATCATTAGTATTAAATTAAAGGGAAGACAACTAGAATGAAGTAATAGAACACTAAGAAAGATTTAAGTAAAAGCAGATGCTTCCTAAAAATGCCCCATGCGGGGAATTTAGAGCATCTTCTTTTACAAGAAAGCCAGAGGCTTTGCATTTCTTACATTGTCTTCCCTGGGAAATTTAGGTCAGTGCATTTCACCAAATGGCTGTGTGCTCTTACCACAGAAGTATTTTAGCTTTGTCTGAAGGAAATAATGTGGAAAGGTTAACAACCAGTTGAAAATGGCACCAGAAGTCTACAAGCAGATGTTTGTAGTCTTCCTTCCGAGCTTCATGTCTTCTTAAAAGTAAGCTTTAGAAGATGGGACTGGGGTTTTCTTTAGGTTAACATGGAGTGCTACCAGAAGTACACATTAAATGAACCAATGAATATCAACCAACAATGCTCTTTACAACTACAAACAAAATTCATTTTATAAAAGTCTCTTTCAATTTCAAATTTCAAACTTTCAATTTCAAATTTCAATTTCAAACCTTTCCTAAACTCACTGAAACAGCTAACAGGACTAGGAGTTGCACTCCTGTACCAAGCTTATGACAACACAGTACCACATGTCCAACCAAGCACCAACATTCCTATGAGTAAAGGAAATGGAGAACTCTATGGCTAGCTCCCACTACATATTCCAAGGCACATAACAGTTTTAGCCTTCAGTTTTATGTGAGAAACTATATTATTTCCGATAGCTCTTCAGTAATATTCTACCTCCTCAGAAACTTCACAGGAGCCAACAAGCACAAGTGCTTGTGAACCCATTGGGCTTCCTACTAAACATCTGGCTGATGTTATCTATTTTCTTTCAATTTCCAAGATAAGGAATACTAAAGGACCTCACTGTTTTTTGCAATTCCAAAGCTAAGCAGCTCTGCCCTCAGGGTGCTAATATGAGACCTGTGAGTGTCCATGTCTTGTCCATATCCTTAGCAAAGAAAAAAGTCATAAGCACAGCTGAAACAGTCAAACATCATTCTGAGAATAAAATATTTTCCCCTTTCAAGCATACAATACATCAGAAGCACTGGGAAAAAGGAAAATATCCAAGATACACACCTGAGCTAGCCACTGGCTCTCATTCCTCAATTTCCCACACCAAAGCATGGTCCTAGGAAGGCATTCAATTAAGAGAATAAGAAAAGGATATTTAGTTCCATCCCTGAGAGTTAAAAATGCTGACTAGCTCATTTTCTAGATGATGCCATGATTTCTAATACAAACTTTCTATTCAGTAACACCTCCCAGCCTCCCCAACACTCTCACCCCAGACCTCATCCTACCTAGTCTCTCCTATACTCAGGGCCTCATATTCCTCCTAACATGCTATTCACCTCCAATTCATCTCAGGCTCTACATCCTCCCAGATCGAGATCCCCTACCAGTCCAAAGACCTACCCACCCCATCAACTCAGAACTCCCATTCCCATTGCAAGCTGCTCAGCAGCTCACCTTGAACCAGCCTGGAGACTGTTATTGCTGCTTCTTCCCTCAGTTCCTGGTGCTCCCAATGAACTACCACTGGGATGTGCAGAGGGAGCCCATCCTTCCCACATCCAGACTCATTCCTCAGTGAGTTGGCACCCTCTTTAAAAAGCCAGCATCACCTTGTACTCAAACGACTCATGAGATCCCAAATCTCCAGCAAGACATATGGCACATGGCTAGGAGCCATTAGTCACATGGAGATTCCAATGCGCGTCTTTGAAAAGTCAGGCCAGCCTCCCACTATCAAAAGGCATAGAGAAATAAGAGGGTAAAAGCAGCAGTAAAACCTGTATTAGGTAGAGTATGTGACCTACAAAGGTGTTAAAACTCTAGCATTTGTTCTATAGTTCTCTTTACAGTTTATAAGCAGTGCAGCGAAATCAAAAAGCATTTCTGCTTCACGGTATTTGAAAGGTCAAGTCTCACATAATGACTTTTTTCTTCCCAAAACAGGAAGTTCAAGTAAAACCCTTTACCAGAGACAGACGTTCTTTGTACTCATGCTAAATTTCAATTTCTACTATACACAAGCTCATGCTCGTTCTACCCTATCCCTACACATGACCTTTATTAGTTACTTTTGAAGATGATGTGCTGAAGAGGCTGCTTTCTTAATGCTTGCAACATCCTTCACAGCTGAAAGACATTTCTTTCTTCATTACTATATTAAAGAATTTTTCACTGTACAAGAAATTACCACAGCAGCCTTATCTATATCATCAGCTGGAACATGACTGCTTCCTCTGAACTATTAAGATTTCAGAAGCATGCAGAAGACAGTGTTGTTGGATCTTGAACCTTGGCATTTCTTTAAGCCATAAGTCATTCTGCAAGTTTATAAGAAGGTCAAATTTTAGGTCTTTGATTCTTGTCTCTAAAATCTTTAAGTCATTTTTCTAACTGGCCAGCAGCTCTACAGTCTTTTAAACTCTCACTGCATCTCATGATCAGGCATTTTATCAGTGAGCTAGACTGTCTGGCATAACAGTATATGCATGAATCCTGCCTCCACAAGAGCTGCAAGAAGATAAGCTTTCCTTGCCAGGTAGCTGCCGCAGAATGCAACAGTGACAGCAGTGTTAGAGATGAAGGGGAGGCGCAACATCATCTGATTCCCAGTCTGCTCAGCAACACAAATCAGAAGGCTGAAGCAGACCTGATCAACAGCTGGAGAATTAGAAATGCCAGAGGTAATACACTATCAGTAATCAATATGTCAGCCACAGAAATAACAAAGTACAAGTGACTAAGCAACACCACCTCAAATATGTGCTGTGTAAGGGCAAACGCATTATACACACTAAAAGTGTGGGGTTTTCCACGGCCCCCTTTCTCTCCCCATCCCCCCCCCCCCCAAGTATTACTTCTTTATTTCACCATGTTCCACAAAAGAACATTTCACCACTTTAGCCTTCACCCAAAAGTATTCTGAAAGTAATATTATCCTCATGTTATAAATTCAGAAACTGACAGAAAGATCCAAGGAGTCCACAAGAAGGAAAATCTTGTATTTTGTCCAGTAACATCGCAAAAGTCTTCCTTAATAACCGTAAAATAAAAAGAGAAAAATGAGCTTCCCGATTGTGCTACACATTTGAAGCACCTTTAGCAGTGCATTCAACATCTGATAAATCAACTAAGCTACAAGATAAGAAACTGTAGCCCACAATAACTTGGAAACAGAACTTCAATGCTTGCTAATGGCAAAGCTCATTTTTCATCCTACTTTGCATTCAATTGCCCTAATAAATAGCTATTTCACCATTATTCATTATGATAAGTAAGATTTCTCACTCTTGCTATTGTAAGCCTGTATTAGAATTGCTTTTCTGTTTCTTTAAATATGGCTTTTGCTTAAAGCAAACCATAGCAACTGCGAAGAAGTTACCTGCACCCCCTAAGCTCTGAGTGAATTGCTCAAGCATTACTAATTTTGAGGTAGGAGGAGTTGAAGAAATGAGGTCTTTTTATATAAAAAGCTTAAATGACTCATGAAAACTCTTTTGGCATAGCTTATACATGGTTGATGACAACAACAACATATATAGATAGCACCTTCCATCACTCAAATGCTGTACAAACTAGTTAAGAGTTCAACAGCTAAAATCCAAACCCCACCTTCATGGCAGCAAAATCAAACTCATTTTTCCTATGAAAAGGGTGAAAAGTGAATGAAAACACTGGTCATAACATGCTATTTCTGAGAGCAGGGAACTGGTTGAACAGGATAGTTCCCAACATTGACCCCTGAGAGACACCACTCGTTACTGGTCTCCAGCTGGACATTGAGCCATCGACTTCAACTCTTTGCGTGCGGTCATCCAGCCAGTTCTTTATCCACAGAGTGGTCCACCTATCAAATTGATGTCTCTCCAATTTAGAGACAAGGATGTTATGTGGGACAGCATCAAACGCTTTGCACAAGTTCAGGTAGATGACATCAACTGCTCTACCCCTGACCATCAGTTCTGTAGCCCCATCATAGAAGGCCACCAAATTGTTCAGGCAGGAATTCCCCCTACTGAAGCCATGCTGGCTGTCTCCAAGCACCTTGTGCCTTAGCATGCTTTCCAAGACAATCTGCTCCATGATCCTGCCAGGAACAGAAGTGAGACTGTCTGGTCTGTAGTTCCCCGGCTCATCCATTTTCCCATTCTTGAAAATGGGGGTTATAGTTTCCTTTTTCCAGTCATCTGGAACTTCATCTGACTGCCATGATTTTTCAAATATGATGGATAGTGGCATAGCAACTTCATTCACCAGCTCCTTCAATCACAGAATGGTTTGGGTTGGAAAGGATCTTAAGATAGATCATTTGGTTCCAACCTTCCTGCCATGGGAATCCTCACCTTAGAGGCTCCATCCAACCTGGCCTTGAACACTGCCAGGGACAGAGCATTTACCACTTCTTTGGGCAACCTGCTCCAGTGCCTCACCACCCTCACAGTAAAGAACTTCTTCCTTATATCTAACCTGAACTTCCCCTGTTGAAATTTAAACCCATTACCCCTTGTCAAATATGAGAGAATTAACCTAATAGAGAAGCTAAGGCTGGATCACAACCAAAACTCAGTAACAATATTGCTCTCTCAAGCTCAGATGACATATCCAAAAAACTATGAAGTATTTCCAGACTGCACAAGCAGCCTGATATGTATCCTGAAAGATGCCAAACACCCCGCTTTGCTGCTTTTCTCTGCAATCACTGCAGCCTAAAAGCAAAAAGGAAAATGCAGAAACTTTCTCAAAGTACTGCTGTCCATCCATACTGAAGACAAAGCATCCACAAAGGAAAAGCAGCTATCCATCACATGACACACAAGTGGTTTTCCTTAACTAGAAACTAGCTAACAGTAGAATCAGCAAGTGAACAGTAGGCTCCATACACTGCTACTGCTTCCACCTACAACCTTTATCTCAGTTCCTTCATACCCTATACTGTCTACCTACCCCCCAGTATTCCCTTTGTCTTCTTCTCCTACTCTATTTTCTGCCTGAAACAACTCTCCTCCTCTTACATGCCAGGTACAATTTTCTTGCTTTCTTTCAATACATTCTCACACCAGTTCCCTCCAACTCAGCTCTGTTGGTGGGCTTCCATTGCTATTATCCACGCTGTACAACAGGGACATTGCTTCAGTCATCACACACCTTGTCATTCAAGAAGACAAGTGTGGGCTTGAAGACCTCCTGTAAAGCATGCCTGATGGTGCAACCTGGTATCTCAGACGATACAGCTTACAATGCTGTGCATCAGCAGTGATAACTAATTCTTCAATCCCAAATAAAAGCCTCGGGAATATGCTCACATAAAGGATAGAAATAAATACAGAAGTTCCCGTGCTCTGGTTTGGAATTGTCTGTCAGATAGGCTATTTTTCTGGTCTTGATCTTTCTTTCACATCAAAGGCAGCAGCAGCATTCTGGGTAATCAAAGAGCATCCTTAACAGAGATGAGTTAATTATGAAATACACCTCAAGACAGAGCCAGCAATTAGCATTTAGTCTGCCACACAGAGCACTCCAGAAGTACACACACCTGGAGCAGCTAGGATGTGCCCTTTAACAGGTGCATGTATCATCCAACCCAGGGCCTTCCAGCCTGCATGAGTCACCTACATCTACTGAAGAATTTCTCCGATCATTTCAACATCCTACAAGGAAAAAAAAAAAAAAAAAAAAAAAAACAAGCACAAAACTTGAAATTTTCTTGCTGTAATTTATTCCTGTTTGAGAGGATCTCACTAAACATGCAAATCTGTAGTAAGCGTGGAGCTCTTTAGCTACATCAGAGGCACAGACATTCCAAGTCCTTCACAGAAACCTGACCAATCCTAGTGGTTTTTACTTTACTGCTCTGCTTTCGAAGCATGTGCAGTATTTAATACTTCAGAGGTAGTTTGTGTTTCTCAAGCACTGTACAAACACCAGCTAATTAGAGACAGCTAACAAGACTATCCCAAGATACTGATTCTCAGGATGCAGCAAGGATTTTTGATTCCTTCCCACTAAAACAAGAGAAAGATCAGGACTGAAAGATGCCCAAGAGCATGCTCTCTGAACTATGAAAGCATCTTCAAGTAAAAAGCATTATACTTGAGATTTCAAACCGCCAGGTTGGAAAGACCCAGCTCAGCCAGGCCAGAGATGAATGGATAAGGCTCACTGGAAACTGCTGATAAGGTATCACACATGCCACCAGATGCCATTTCTATTCACAACAGACTTTGACAATGTACATGCTTGTTTCCTGAACCAGCAATACACTGCACCCTTGCCTCTAGGGGCTTTACTCTAAACAAAACAAATGAAAAGAAATCGTTAATCCCTTAATTAGGGGCACCCACTTCACCTTCTACAGGAATAATTTAGAAAGCCTGAATGGGCCACACATCACCCAAGGCAGAAACGTAATAAGTGAAAGTGACTCAGATTGTTGGTTCATTTCTCCGCACCTACACTCAACTGTGCAAAGGTACTGCAGGGAAGTACTCAGTGTTAATTGAGAACAGCTTCGCAAACCACTCATCACTGCCTTTTTCAAAAGTCATCCTCTCTCAGATTTCTGATGGGAGCTGCATTACACTAGCCAAGTCATTGATTCTAGGTCACAAGCACAGCTCCAGGAATACAAAATTAGGACCACGTTCCCTTGAATTTTCATAAACCTTCTTTTAAGCCACAGCAGCTAGGGGATTAACTGTACTTTCCCAGCTCAGCTACTTCACTGCTTGCAAGATAAGAACAGAAGCACACACCACATCCACAGAAGCAGCTTGTTAGATGTCATCATCCATTCTGCTACCCTCTTCCTCTGACCTCCCACACAACAATTGCCTCATAGAACAGTCCTACAAAGCTACGTCCACTAGATTATGAGTCAAACCACATAATACTTATCTATTTCAGGATACCAGTGGCAAGAACCAGACTATCTACAACCAAAGCAAAAGGTCAGAGTTAAAAGCTTCTCTTCCTTCCCACTGACATTTCTAGGTAGCTCTCTTCAGAAGGAACTGCACACACTATTCTATGTGCATCCATCCCTTGCAGTAAATAAAAAAAAAATAAGATCCACCCCGCTTTACTCAAGAGCCTACCTCCTTTCAACTTACAAATGTCTGAGAGAGAAACACTGCTGCATAAACATTGCTCCATTTCTCCAACCAGGTGAAGAGGGATTCAGGTAATGAAACAGAAAACAAAGACATTTGGATACCATGGTGATCATGGCCAGACAAGAAAGTAAATTAGCTCCCATTATGATAATGACCTGGCTTTCCAAAAGAGGTAATTTGCATGTAGCAACTAAAAAGCAAAATAAAGATGCTTTAATGGAATTGCTTGCTGTTCAACCCTGTAGCAATGGAACAAGGAGTCACAGCCGCCCACTCCGGAATTTTCATGTTTGACTGTCTCTGCAGACGTTAAGTACCTGACCAGAGCTCCCTCCAGGTGTAATGAAGCCTCACTCTGCATTTCTTCTGGTAGCACAGCAGCTTGTGCACAATCTGAATGCATCGCCTGGAAGAGAGAGAGCAACAAATTAATTATACTGCATTTCCCAGCGATTCTACATTGAAGCTGGAAACATCTCTGAAATCAACAGCAGGGAAATAGACAAACTCAAAGCCGATATGAGGAAGACGGGGCTCATGGTGTTGGGCAACTAAATAGAAGCAATACCCACAAGGAAGAACCAGACAAGATGAGAGAAAGGAGCTTGTAAGTCAGTTTAAGCTCAACATGGTTGGATCAACTACAAATGCAAGTTTGTTGTTTATATTTAATGAATACTTTCCACTCACTGATGCCTTTACCTGTGGGTCCCATTAGCTCCACAAAAGGAGTGCGGTCCTGCACTCAGATTTTGTAAAATCTGGACACAATGGAGCTTCCCAGTTTGTTTGGTCCAAATGATGAGGATAAAAGAAGTGACAGACTGCAGGATTTTTAGTTTGGCCATGGTATCCAATTTAATTACATTAAACAAAAAAAAAAAAAAAGAGAAAGATTTCTGTCAAGTTTTCCAGCCTCCTTAAACAAGTAAGTTAAGAATGAGCTTTGGAATGACCAAGCAATACACTCACATGCTCTGAATTCTCCCAATGTACAGCTAGTATACATGTGAAGTCTCCAAATCCTGTAGGTCTCTAAAGCACCCAGTGTTCACATAAACTCTCAAGTGCACATTCTTCACAAATAACATCAGAACTAAATACACAGTATAATGAGTAACGTCTTGTCATGGGTTCAGCAGCAGCAGTTATTTTTTTCTTTAAGCAGTAGCTGGTGAGCGCTGTGTTTTGGATTTTTGGCTCGGGAACAGTGCTGATAGCACCAGTGTTTATAGTTATGGCTTAGAATGTTCAGACTGGCCAAGGACTTTCTGA
>JASSUY010000104.1:0-57398 GCA_032466535.1 Forpus xanthops | reverse complement strand
AGGATCACCTCCCTCATTCTGCTGGTCACACTCCTTTTGATGCAGCCCAGGATACAGTTGGCTTTCTGGGCAGCAAGAGCACACTGCCAGCTCATGTGCATTTTTTCATCGATCAGTGAGCTTTGATGTAACAAATGAAAGGAATAAAGTGAAGTTCTAACTTTGATTATGTGGGAAATGCTAAGAAAAAAAGGGAGGAAGGACAAATATTAATACAAAAATTAACCCCAAGCTACCCTGCTCCATATGCAAAAGCAACAAGGAAAGACTATAAATCCTACTCCCTATAGGCATTGAGCAGAATACTGTGTGGTAAGCTACGTGAGGATCCATCTGTGTAACAGCCGCTTAGCTTGTGGCTTGTACCATCAACACAAATGCATGCTTCATTTCTTTTTCAGGTTTCCTCTAATGCCATTTCTAGAACTTCCAGGGAGATAGAATGATTGGTCCCATATTATCACCCCTGTAAAATCATCTCCAGATGTCTGTCAGCTTTAAGTGATATAACTGAAATCAGTGTGGGCTGAATTGATGCACACAAATTGGGATCAGTATTAACAAGACCGGATCCGGAACTGCTGTGAGGTGGGATAGATGCTCTTGGATCAGGAAGCTTCTGCTCCTCAGTTTTAGTTTGTGACAGCAGTAGATCTTTAGTATTGGTCAAATTTAGCAGGTACGCAAGTTACTTTGATTTCAAAAAAATTGGGTCAGCTTCTGACTAAATGCCTTAATTTTTTTGTTGCATACTTCTGTTGCTCCAAAATTCCTTTTATTGCTGAAGTGAGTGGTTTTTCTTTACAGGCTTTCTATGGTGTTTAATTAAAAGATAAGTTTGGAGCTTGAAGTTGCTGATTAAATTAAATGTCACTGTTTTACACAGGTGTCATAATCAGAAATCATTTACCACTGAAACAAATCCTATGTAAATATAGTTGGATTAAACAAGGATGGCTCGGGTCCTGTCTAGTTTTAATGCCAGGAACATCCTTTTAAAGCCATCATGCTTTCCCAAGACAGCATCAGTAAGGAAGTATTAGTGCAAAAAAATGTTAGACCTTGTTTAAATTTTCATAGAGACAAAATGCTGGTGTTCTGGAACAGTTGTTCATGTTCTGTTGGTAGCAATGATGCTAAATCACAGCTGCCAGATTAGGAAGAAGCAAAGACTGAAAAGAAACTCTCAAACTGACCTTGTTTTGAGTCCTTGCTCAGCACCATGCTGTTGCTTTTGAGTTGAAGTGCATTTTAACTAAGGCTTCTATAGTCACACACTTTCTCCCCTCTGCTGGTACACTTCACAGCTCTTTGGAACAGATTACTTGCAGCCATTGTGCAGGGGTCAGAGATGCAGCTGGGTTGGAGAGTGAGGTAAAAAGCATGTTAAGAAACATATTCTGCCTTTACTGTGTAGTGATGAAAAGGTGCAGTTGAAATCCATTACCCTTCACCTTGTGTCTGGAGTAAATTATTTTCCTTTCTGTTGCTGTCTTATGGAAAAAGTCATGCCTCCACATCTGTGCAGGACATCACAACTCTTCTGCCAGTAAAATAGGTGTATTTGCAGCCCAGTCTGGAGTAAAGAAAGTCATGGAGGCAAAGCAGTGGCAGTGCTTTATACTGAAGAAATAGCCATACAGGTTTTTGCTGATCAGTATGAAGCCCACATTGAATTATAGTGCCAATGGGGCTGTTATCCTCTACCTGGTAGCAAGCTGTGGAAATACAAAACAGAAAGGAGCTTCGCAAGCTTTTCACTGTCATTCCCTTAAGGTTTAAGGGATCCGTATTTGCAGCTCTGTTCTGAAGTAAGTCTACCATGCTGATTGTTAACAACTACTGGCAATGCCACTGTAGAGGTGCAGATCAGTAATTCTTTGATTTGCAAGAGAATCAATTGAACTCTTGCAACATCTAATTAATTTGTAGTTGTTGTGAAGAATCTACAAATGATCATTATTGGTAATGAAGCTATTGATCCAAAGTGTACAAACTAGATGAAAAAAGGATAACAACCGAAGGCTCCAGGTCAGAGACCCTGTTATAGCCATCACCAGCACTTTAATGACCTCAGTGGGGCTTTGTTGAGTAACATCAACTGAGAACATGGCACATAAAATTTAATGTTCCTTGAACTGTTCCAGGATTTAGTAATAATGTAGGTTATGTATACACCTACACTGAGATTGTCAAAGCTACCTCGGGGAACTGAATGCTAATTGCAATGGAAATGGGCACTCAAAGCCCTTAAATGGCCTTCCAAATCTCAGTTCCTCAGTGCAGGAAGCATGCAGTCACCCGTTACACAGATCCATTGCTCAGCCCCTCACTGCTTTTTATGTTCCTGTCGACTTTTCCTTCAACCAGAAATCGTTATCTTTCCCTTTCTTCAAGTAGTCTGAGTTGTAATCATCATGATAGAAATTTTGGATGCTTTGCTAGTAAACCTGTAAATTATGATTGCTATGAAAGGGCAGTGTAATATAAATTTTCCAGTTTTCACTTTTAACATGGCTTAGTAATTTAAGAGGTAATTCAGGAAAGACACATTTTGAAATTCATTGCTGCTTGTGCTCTTGCTGCTGTTTCTTTTTGGCTGTTCAGAATACAACTACTGTATGAGAAAGAGAACGGTATAATAGTTGCTGCTATAAATTCATCTCCAGCACTATTCTATTAAATTAATGGAATTATATCAGAATGACTTCTGTCCCAGTTTAGAATTTTTAGACACTAAAAAAAAAATCATATTATGCTGCTTGTGAGGTAAAATAATTCTGACACCACCTTCTATGAATTCATACTTCATTTTTTATTAATGTTAGAAGGTAATGATGCCCTGCATTATTTTTATATTAGCTAAGATATTATGCTATTTGAAGGGATTTTACTCAGTACTTCAGGGACATTCACCGTTGCCCCACAGCAAATTGTGTTGAGATATGAGTATATAAATGTGTAATTCTATAGGTGTAAACACATGCACGCACACGTATATATAGGTATAAACACATAAGAAAAAGGACACCTCTGCATAGGGAGGGTTTTTTAATTGTTTTGAATGCATGAATAAATTTTGCAAGTTTTCCACCTTGTTCTAGTTATTAAATGAGCCTTAAAATTAAAAGAAAGAATATCTAAACAAGTCAAATCTTACTATTCCTCATGAAAGATGAATCACTAATGTCTGGGCACTTAGCAGTGCTGCTGCTTTTTCTGGTTGGATCTTGAGAGATTTTTATTAAAATGCAAATAATGTAGCTACAACACTGCTCCCTGATTAAATGGAAGAAGCATCACTTAGTACTCATTGAAGTCAAACGTAATCAAGATAGAATTGATTTTATATTCAGTTCATGCAAACACTCTTCATTCTAGCTCCTAAAAATCCATCATATAACAAATATGCCAGCTTTATTTTTCAATTGGATACAAAGTAAAAAGAAAACCGCTTATATGCTTTATACATTTATAATGGAAATAATGCTAGCGTAAGGTAAGTGCAAGAATGATACTCCTCCACTACTCTAAATTTATACTGAAGCTGTGGTTATGTGATGAGTTTTAGACTGAATAAAGCTGAGACCTTTTAGCATACTTACAGCTCAAATTGACCTTTCCATCTGTTTGTTTCTTTCCTGGGATAGCTCTTCCTTCCCCATTCAACCAAGGGTCAAGCTGTCTTGAATCACTTTGCAGGTATTGTGTGATAGGAACACAGAAACACTAACTGCAGATGAGGCATTGTCTGTTGGCACAGCCTTCGTGTCCATACCCAGTTACTTCTTGTAAATAATGCTATAGGCCCAGGAAACACCTGGTGACGTGTATCTCCCATTGACACATTACACCCGTTGACCCAGACAGACAGTCACTGTCAGGATCAAGGTCCTAAGGGCTACTGGTCTTTTGGAAGGAAAGACATTTGGCAGATGTGATTAAGTTTGCAGAGTTCTAGGGTCAGTTAAATGAGCTTGTAGTTGTGCCCATAGAGAAGTGCAGCTGTGTGAGAAGAGCTGTAAAACAAGTTGGTAAGACTCTGAAGGCATGCAAGCATGCAGGAGCACTTGTCTGCCTTAAAAATGATGGGCTCCATGTATCCAGGAAAATCTCTAACACAACACTTAACTGCACTGCTGTCTGCAGCTAGTGCAGCTCTCATTGCTCAGGAAATCAGTGTGTGATTATGGTGGCTAGCTATGCCACATGTCCTCTCAATGGCATTAAAAGACAAGTCATTGCTGATTTTCCTGCCTGAGAGTAGCGTCTGGTTAGTGTTTCTCTGTGCAGGCACACAGATACAGACATGCATATGCAAAAGACAACTTACAGTCTGCAATAAAAGATTAGGCAGTAGACATCCTTGTCTCTGCATTTCCAACTATGGCTTTTAGGAGTCACTTTGTATTAAGAAAAGTAATGGTCTGCTTGCTAAGCAATGTATTTTGCTTACTAAGGACTCTTAAAATCCCCCTTAAGTCATAATATCTGATGAGCTTGTGAATGGGAGAGAAAAGCTTCTATTGACATTGTGTTAGCGCAAATAAATGGTTCTGAGGTTTTGAGTTCTCTGAAGAGTTGAGTTTTGTGAAGATCACTCTGTCATGAGCAATGTTTCAGCTCTGTTAATTGCTGAGGAAGAAACATGGCAGAAGGTAGAAGAGTATAGGTGGATGGTTTGTGTTTTCCCAGCTGACTGCTGTACCCCACCACAATGCGTACAATATGTAGGCTCTGCAGGAGGTGAGAAACCTGTTGTACAGGCTGCTGAGCAAATGGGAAAATCTCCACCTGTGGTGGAGGATGCTATGAAACACATCTTCAGAGTGAACAAAACCCCATGAGCTCAGTTTGCAAGTAGAGCACACAACAAAGCTGTATCTCCCTTCTTGGGTTTTTTTCTACTAGATTTTGCTTTTTTCATATTGATCTAAGGAGAGCAATTGAGCTTTTAAGTGAGTTGCCTGCGGTTTTCTGAACAACAGTTTAGGTCATGTACAACAGAAAAATTCGTATTAAAACTATGATGGTCTTTTAGTAACTAAAATTGGATTCTCCAGGAAGAAAATTATATTTTGAGTTAGTGTGAATTCTTGCGGTTTTATGTATTTAGTATTTTCCCCTAGATGATGACTCCTAATAACAATCATTATGCACATTTCACAGACATTATAGTGAATGAATTAAACTTCAAGAATTCCTGTTATAAAAGCCAGTCTCCTCGAAGACAGAGCGCTGGCCAAGTGCAAATTAAAATTAATTCAGTCTGCAAGATGTGTTTTGGGATGTGTTTAAGCAAGTGGAAATCAGCAAATCAGAGGTCATTTTTGGAGGATGCAGATACATGAAGTGAGTGTCTTGGTGTGTGTACTCTAATTAAATCTGGGGAGAAAATCACAGTGAAATTTAAAGACCCGAGTCATTGCGTCTGGAACAGGTCAGAACATCAGTGAACAAAATGGCTTTGGCTGTCTCGTTGGAAATGGCTATAGCAAAAAGCAAACTAGTGTGCTTGGGAATAACAAGATATAATAGATTCCTAATTTCTTCTAGTAATAACCTGTTTCACTCTAAATTCCATACAGTCCTATCTAATAGAGCACTCTATTTCTAAAGAAAATACTTTTGCATCATGATTATAAAAGATATCATTGGAAAGAAAGGTGGGATCTGTGTGAATCCCATTCATTTTACTCTTTGCATGTCTATCCCTTTCCTAGTATAGCATTTACACCATGAATATGGTCTTCTAAAACCTGTTCACCTCTAAGGAACCCACCAAGCCAATGGTGCTCATATATCTGAAATGGCTCTTTAATCCTTCAAGACTTTCTGCTAATCACCCAGAGAACTAATATTTTGTAATTGATTTATTGTATTGAATTTCTTCTACTTCACTGTAAGTACTTACTCCTATTTGCTTATATTGAATATTGTTTCGTGTTAGTGAAGATCATATTTAATTACATGTGTGAGGCACTTTGGACAGCTTATAGATCAAAGAGACAAGGAACAGTTCTACAAGAAACCTTTTAGATTTGAAATGTTGTCCCTGGGGGATCAAAAGAAACCACACAAGCTGTTTTTATTTGGGATGGACAGGGTTTGTTTTGGTTTTAATCTCTGCAGACTGGCAAGGGCTACTAAAGCTGTCACCATGTTATGTTTTAGTTTGGCACTTTGTTGTAAACAGGTCAGTAGTACAGGTAACCGAAAATCCACCAAGGGACTGAAGAGAAGAGCATTAGCTGTTTCACAGACTGAATAGAAAAAGATACGATGAAATCATTCCAGAGGCAGGGAGGAAATGTGATCTCCATGCTGCTTTATAATTCATACTTTCTGAGCTGTGCTACAAAGAACAGCAATGAAAGGAAAGCAAAATATCCTCTGGTGATATTTCAGTAACACTGCAGATCGCAGAAGGATCCCAGTTGAAGGCTGCCAAGCTATTCTAAGCAGGGCTGGCAAAGGAGGTGCTGATATTCCCTCCGGTCCAGCTCTGCCAGTGTGTCTGTTTGTACTGTGTGACATCCTCTATGTTTGCATCAGGGGTTTTCTTTTCCCCCCAGACCTGTGGATAATTTTGTGAGTTGGCAGCATGGTTATGGTGAACTGGAAGTGAAGCCCACAGCAGCTCTCCTGTATTGTAGCATTAGCTATTGTCTCAGGTAGGTTTATCATGGTGTATTAGAGATCAGCATAAAAAGGATTTTAGTGGATTGCAAAGAGGAAAGGTATAAACAAAATCTATGAATCCTTAGCAGTTTTTCCTGGAAGTGCAACCTGGTCTAGTGGAAGGTGTCTCTGCCCACAGCAGGGCGGCTGGAAGTAGGCGATATTTAAGGTCCCTTCCAACCCAAACCAGTCTATGATTCTGTGTTGGACCAGTCAGTACTCAGCAGTATAAATCATCTTTATTCTGCTGAAGTCTGTGAAACCCTGTGGAGGTGGAACAAGAAATAAATGAAGGCGCTTTTTGGTTTAGCTCCCAAGATTGGAAAGTTGAAAGTTCTTTCATTGTCACTTAAATAAATAATTGTGATAGGCACAGTCCTCATGTAAGGTATTCAACTAAAAAAAACCAAAACTTTTCCACATCCTTTCATGACTGATTTCTGCCAAACCATGATGGTGGGTTACCTCCAGGTTTGCCTGATCACCAGTGGTGGAATTGAGGAAAAGTCTTCTCTGGATTACGTATAGTGATAGTCAGTGCAAACCTTCTGCCTTCTGGCTGGAGTCCAGGAGATGCAGGGATCAGCACCAGTGTGGCCATGAAGAGCTCTGACAAGCATTGTCTGTGAGGTGGAAATTATCCTTAAAAAAGGTGAAAGACTGCTCCAGGTTTGACCTGGATGTCTAAGCTTGAAAAGCATGTGGGTTGTTTTCATCACCTTACTGCTCCAGTTTGATTCAGTTTTGAGCAATCACTTTAAATGTAGCATGCTCAGTTAAGCACAGAGAACTGAGGCAGAGAAGAGGAAGATTCTCAGGTTTGCAATACTGCTTTAACAATACTTCAGGTATGCAAGCAGCCATGGTAAACTAAAAGTTTATTCAAGTCACAAAGTAACTTCTGTAGAAGATTTCAGACTCCTTTGACTTAGTCTTGTGTTTCTTCTTACTTCTTGTGCTTGTGAATTTTTGCACTCCTCTTCTTAACTGTAGCAAATTCAAGTCAATAACTTATCTGTGATTCGCTATGCAAATTGTTGAATGCAGCCATAAAATTTAGCATGCAAAACTGCCATTTCTTGCAGCCACAGTACAGCATGATTCAAGAAATCTATCTGAAAGGTGCCATATTTAATTCTGTTGGACTTTGATAATTGTCTATATTATCACTTCTGTAGGCTCCATGCATATTTTGTTCAAATAAACTTCTTCAAAATTATGGGAGTTTTACTTTGCTGAAGTGAAAATTAAATGCATGTTTAAACCCATTCAGCCTTATGGAACTTGCAACTAGTTAAGTGAAAGTCAAATATTTGCTAAATTGGAATACTGATGCATCCATTGCAGGAATGTGTCTCAGATACCAAGTAGGAGTATATTTAATGGAGTTCTGGAAGTCTGGGGCTCACAAATTTAAGAGGGTGGCTTATTGTTGCTTGCTTTACATAGGGTCTTCCTCTGTCTGGGATGAAAAATTCAAATGTGAATCCTCTGATCCATGGAGATAGATGCCAAGAGGGAAACTTTACTGTGAAGACTGACTTCATGGCAAAATTAAGATCTACAGGAGCAGAACCTTCTCGTACATTTTCAGTAATGTTGTCTTTCAGATTGTTGAGTGTACTCAGGCAGTGGCTTGAGTCACTGACAGGCAGAATCAAGGTAAAGCTCCTACTCAGGCCTTCATTCTCCAGGTTTTCACATCTGTGTATTTTAAGGACTTGTCGAGTTTTTCATTCTGTCTCGTGCCAGGGAGATAAAATCTCCAAACTCAGGTTCATCGTCACTGCTCTATGGTGGAATCCTTCCAAACTGGTCTGCATGTTTGCTGAGGTACGATGCTTCAGGCTGGACACAGGACTCTCACTGAAGCTGCATGGAGTAAATGATTTCATGTGCCACAGATGCCTATTTAAATGTCCTGTTACAATGCTCATTGAGCAGCAGAAATTTTATTCTATATAATCCCTTGTCCACATCCTAACGGACATAGTAAGAAACAAAAGCATTGCCTAACATGATTGCTCAACCTGTTTTATTGAAGAGCTACCAGATATTTTTTTCCCTTCTTCTTTGAGGAAAAAACAATTTGAACCATTCCAGCTATCTGTTGTTTTTGTAAGTGTAGGTCTCTCGTGTTTCTTGTGTTGCTAGGGAGTGTGTGCAGCTTTTGTTGCTTTTGAATTATAGCTGCTAGCACTTATCTTTTCCTCCAGGAAATAGCATTTGCAGCAAGTTCTTTGAAAGCAGTGTGGTCATTTATACTTAAGACAGAATTGTGGCAGCAGCAGTTACAGGGAAGAGCTTAGTCCAGTGTCGCTTCTACACAGAAGTAACTCTGCTTACTCACATTCATTATTCATTTTTATAAGAACAGCTTCCTGAAATTTCTGGAAGAGGAAGAACAGGTTTTTACTAGTGCTGGCTAAACCAGAGAGTTTCCATTTGTCCAATATGCTCTCTGTGAAGCTGCAGTGCTTTGTGGAGACTGAAGTACTTCAGTGATCCACTAAGAAAGGTTGAGCATTGAAGGAAGAGGGCTTGGGGAAGCTGGCTTACTGCTGTGCTGATCTGGGGTGAGAAATGGGGCTTGAATTTTCCATATTGCTTCATAACATCTAAACACTCCTGCATCCTCTTTCCAAATGGAAAATCTCTGATATTATTCAGAAAGTGTTTCTTGCCCTTTTTCCTTTTTTTTTTTCATGGCAGGATTTTGAAATGGGTTCGTTCCAGTGAAAAATTGAAAACATTTGGAAAATATTTTCCCCATTTTTCTTGTGGTTTCATTGAAAGTTCTCACAAAATAGAACTGTCAGTGTCTGGTCAACTTTAATTTGATGGCATTCAGAAACTATACCAGGCAATTCCACATCCCCATTCCTGTTCTATGGATATCTTGTTGCGTAATCTAGCAATATGTGGGTTGTTTTTTTTTTTTTCTCTAATTGAGGCAAAAATGGATTGAATGAGAAAAGTAATTTTTGTTCAAAACTCCAAAGGTGTAGTTTAAGCCAGACACATCAGTTGTGTCAGCCTGGAAGTCAACTGGAAGGATCTCAGTAAAGAAAACTTAGTGCTAAGAATTGTCATGAGGAGTAGATTAAATTCTCTTTTCTTCCTTCGTGTTATTATATAAAACTTCTGGGGAGACAGTGAATATACCTGGCATCACCCTGATGAAGAGAAAGAGCTTCGTGACAATACAGCCAAAGTAAAACCATGTGTTAAGTGAAAGCTTATTGCTTGGGGTTCATATTCATTCCAGCCTTTATTTTGAAATGCCAATCACTGACTTTGCCTGCAAATCTGAAGAACTTAGTGTTCTTTTCTGAAAGCCATTCCAGCATTGGGTGCATCAGGTATTTAAGCTGTATGACGGAAATCAAGCAATAGTGTAAGATTCTTTTTTTCCCTCTTCAAACTGGAAGACAAACAAGACATCCCCTTCCTCCATTTAGCCTAACACAATAGAGGTCTGAAAACACAACTGATGTATGTATGTGATCTGGGGTTGCTGGTTTGGTTTTGTTTTTAACCATCATGGCTTTATAATTTGGATGTGCATTTCAGTGCTATAGATCTCTAGTCACTTTTTATTCCTTCAGACCTAAACAGTGACGGTCATGATGTAATTTTGGAACTTAAGCCCTAAAGGAGTGAAGATGAGTGTTCTCTTCATGTTTCTGCCTTTAAAATGGTCGCAGACAGAAAACTGACTGGTGAAACCTCTCTGAAGTGATGTTCCATGGGTTGGGTATTCCAGAACAAGGAGCAGTTCTGTGAAAAGTGGAATGAATTACTTTTTGTAATGGGGCAAAAGGAAAACTGCAGGTTGTCAATGTATTTAGCATTTGATTTTTCTTTGCTCATTTCCTTAGGGAAATGGAGTAGAAACTTCCTCAATTAAGCTAGATTCTAGTGGAGAAAAGCGGGGAATAATCAGGCAGTGTAATATATGATCAGAGGTATTAATCACAAAACCCTCTTACTGATTTCATGAATCTTGATGCCTCTTGCATGGTACTGAAAGGAATTGCTTTATCCATCTAACTCAAGGAGTAGAATGAAACACCTGTGCTTATCTGCCTCCAGCCAGGCCCTGAATGCAGCAACCCAGAGTTGCTGCCCATTGAAGCATCTGCTGTTATCACAGGGGAATTGTCTTTGGCTTTGCTGAAGCGATGCTACTTCACGTCAGTCCAGACTGCTGGACTTCTGGTGACAAAAAGAATAGACTGAGTTTGCTGTCAGTAGCTTTTTTACTTCCCATTACCACCCAAACCCCTGAAGAACACAATTTTCATTCTAGCAAAATATGCCAATATAATTTTTTTGTCATTTTATATGTAGCTCCTACTGTCTTGTGAGATTGGAAAATGAAACTAGCTTGAGACCAGTGTGTAGTTCCCTGTGCAGTTAAGTGAAATAAGTTTTCTAATTAAAGGTGTTTACAGCTCCAACAACATTGGAACTCAGTTTCTTCTCTTTGAAATAAACTTTTTCCATTTTGTTGTTTATTCTGAATATCTGTGGCTGTATTTTGCCTCAGTGCTAAGAATTTACAGTAAGCAGGACAGAGCAGCTGGATTCTCCATGGTATTATGTCTATGGTCATAGAGTCATAGAATCAGACAGGCTGGAAAAGACCTTTATTCAGTCCAACTGTTTCCCAGCATTACCAAGGCCACCACTAATCCATGTCACTAATGGCCTCATCTACATTGTTTGTGAACAATTTCAGGGATGATGATTTCACCACACTGCTGGGTAGCTTGTTCCAATGTCTGAGCAACCTTTCAGTGAAGAAATTGTTCTTAATATCCAGTCTAAACATCTCCTGGTGCAGTTTGAGGCTGTTTCCTCTTGTCCTATCACTTGCTACCTGGGAGAAACCACCTCCTGGCTCCATCATTCTCTAAGGCAATTGCAGAGAGCAAGAAGACCCCCTGAGCCTTCTCTTATTTGCACTAAAGACCCCAGTTCCTTCAGCCATTCTCCATCACACTTGCCCTTCACTGACTTCATTGCCCTTCTGTGGACCAGCTCCAGCACCTCAATATCTAGGCATCCTCTTGACCTCCTGAGGAAAAAGAGATCATTCTGCTGATCCCCATTACCACAATAATATTTTTATAGCAGTTGCAAGTCTTGCTCTAGATTTTGTTCTTCATTTCCACTGCTGTGTGATGCTTTGGAGGAGAATGTGAGCTTCTGCAGATACTTGAGTCCTCCAAAACAGTAATGCTAAATAGTTGTTTTCATGCTGAAGTGCTTCTTTTTAGACTCTGCCTGGAGAATATATCTTTAAGATTGTCTTAGATCTAGATGTTGAAGTATCTTTTTTTGAAGCTATCTTTGAAATGTCTGTAGGCTCTCCAGCACATGCAGTGTTATCTACAGCTATTGCTTTTCTCCCTGCTTTTCAATTCACTACTGTGACTGCTTGGATGATGCATTTCTGCCTACTGCTTTCATTTGGTTTCATATTATACATTATTCATACATCCCTGAGTTAAACTACAGGTCTTGCTATAAGCTCTGAGCATCACTGTAGTTGTAGTCCTTGCTGTGGTTGTCTGCCAAAAAAGCCAGGAGGTGATTTTGCAACAAATGACCCTAGGAGCAAAGGCTTAATACAAGAATTTAGCACTCATTTAAATGAAAGCAAGTATCTTGTCAGACAAAGGAGGTCGAAACACTCTATGTCTAACCTGATTCTTAGTTTTAGGGATGCTGCTAAAAGTGGTCATCAGAAATGGATGACTTGAGATCTATGAAGCAAAGGTTAGCCATTAAGGATGTTGCAGAACAATAAGCCTGGAATATGAAGGCAGTAAAGGGGGAGGAATATGACCTAAATGCTTGCCCTTTCCTGCCCTTGATATGTGAGTGAATTTAAGTGGACAGGAAGAACCTTACCTCCACTTCTCTGGCTGTCAACAGGAGTAGGTGGCCCAGGCTGCAACACAAAAATTGCTGGTAGAAGAGGTGGAGTGAAGGAGCAGTCCTCTCACTCTGGAACAGGGGGCAGAGAAAGAGTGAGTGGTGGCCTGTGACTTAGCCAATTGCAGCACTGTTGTTGGGGCACTTCATTGCTTGTGACAACCAGAGAAGAAGTTAAAAAATAATTTGTACATTGATCCCTGGAGTTGCCTCATCCTCTGAAAAAGAAGGCAGACAAGGATAACCATTTTGGACCTTGTCTGTGACTAAGCTGTGAGTCTGTGGTATCACTCATTGATGTAGACATGGAGACTGGTTGAAGTGGACCAATATTGTCATCTTATGTCATCATCATCACATGTTCTGGCGTCTCAATTACTGTTCTGAAATAATGAAAGGAGCTGTCAGGTCAGGTAGGTTAGATGAATTACCCAGCTCAGTTACTCCTATCTAAAATAATCTGTATCACTCTACTGAGCGTCAGCATGTTGCTTGCTTGAAAAATTGCACTTTAACACTGGTTTCCCTCAGACATAAACAGTCATTAAAGAATTCTGTAGGGCTTAGGTCTCTTGATTTAATACACAGCTAAGAAAATGCCAAACCGTTCCTATAGAAAATACTCAACACTGGAAAGATATGTAGGAATATAATAGAGGAAAAAAATACTGTGGAGAAAATGAATGTTAACAAATGAAGGATTACAGTATGGATGGGACATATTGATTTGATAAAAATGGATGACTATGCAGCTGAAAAAGGTATAATTCAGTTCCCGAGCAGGGGGAACCCAATAGCAGTAATGTTTTTATAGCTGATTTTCACATTTTAGTATGTTACTATTTAATCCTGTCACAGTAATGCTAAGCTCTGTATGGATAGATAATAAGACAATGTCCTCACAGGTCTTCCAAGTAGATCCTTAGTATTGCATGGAGAATCCATGTATTCAGATGGCTTAATTTTGTAAGGTGATCATTGATTTCCCAATTGTGCTAGCTGGAATTTTAATTTACATTTACCATTTCTTTCTCAGTTGTTATGTTAGCAGACTGTAATAGAGCAGGAGCACTGCATTGGCTTTGTGCTGTACATACCCAGCAAGCCCTCAGTGTGGTGTACTGGTACGATATGACACCCTATAGAAACCACTTCAGCTGGAGCATAGTTTGTTTGGAGGTTGCTGGTGATAGGAGATGCATGAAGAGAAACGCCAGTTAGAGATATATGGGAATTTTTCCTCATAATAAAGAAAGCAAAGCAAATGAATTTCTATTTTTTATAAACCCATTTTTTTTTTTGGGGGGGGGGGAAACATATAGGGGTAGGTGTAAGTAATTACAAATGGATTACTGCTGAACTCTTGGTTAAAAATAGAATAGAACATTGAATTTAAGAGTAAAAATGTGTTTGAAAGGAAAAATCAGTGTTTCAAAGACTTTTTCCTAAATCAGAATGTCACCAGAATTTATACTTTCCTAATAAGGACACTTCTAAAAATGTCAGCTGTAATAATGAGCCTGCAGTTATCAATAACAAAACACTTCCCTAGAAATTTGTTGTTCTGCTGTGGTTGCTGGTAGGATATCAGGCTTCCGCCACTCCAAGGCTGTAGAAGGCAGAGTTCAAACTCTGCACGAGCAGCATGTGGGGACAGGAGGACAGGTTTAATCCCAACTTCCTTTCTAATAGGATAGAAGATGGATGTGTGGGCACTAGCAGTCCCTCCCCTGCTAAGCAATGTGTTTCTAGAGCAGGGGATTGGTCCAGTGACCCCATCTTCTCCCATTTTCTCCAACACAAGGACCTAGTGGATTAAAACAAAACAAATCACAGGGTTTGGTTTGGTTTGTTGGTATCTTGTAGTCAATGTCTCAGTTGCGTGAGCTTCTCCGTCCCTGGCAAACTGTCCTTCTTTCTGTGTTCACATATTTACTTCCATGTGATACCCCCACAGAAAAGTGCCTGGAATGGTATCTCACTCCATCCTTCTTATTGCTAATTGGAAGAACAAAATTGATCTTGTTTAATTCAGATCTTGGTGGCTGCACTGAAAGATAAACCATGCTTGGCAATGTTGTGTTTTACCTCAGTTACCAGCTGATCCTAATTCAACAGCTGCTAATCTTGATTTCTGCTTGGGATTTGTGCTGTTTTTGGTGAGGCTTAAATATGCACAGGTTTTATGCTGGGGTATATAATCCAAAACACATAACAAAACAACTTTGCATTAGTGAGAGAGGGAGAGGAATTCATAAAACAATTTAATAAAGTAGTATTCTTCCATTTCCAGTTAAGTGTTGTTCTGCAATAAAGTTGCCTTTGTCTGCAGGGATAGTTAGGAGAAACTTGGAATATACGAATCCAGAATACCAATAATGCTCCAAACTCTGTGGGGTGTCTAGAAAATGAAAACCAGAGTAGATTAAGTATTGGTTATGTGTGGATGAAAGCAGAGCTATAAATTCCAAGAGCAAATGTAACCAGCTACAATGACACTTATAATGAATCAAGGTCAATTGTTGACTAAAATGGTTTAGTATAGATCAATGAAGAACCTGAGACTTTATGAGACTTTATTGCACATGTCTTTAAATCATTTAAATAATTGAAGGCAAAGGGGCTGTGAGTCAACAGGACAAGTTGGCATTTCAGGTTACTGAGCTATACGGAATAGAAACGCAAAAGATAGGTTTTCACCAACAGAACTGTAGCAGGTTTTTAGTTCAGAGCTTACTGCTTTGAGGGTATTCATGAAAGGCACAAATGTAAAATGTCAAAAGATAGCTAATTAGACAAGCAGAATTAAAATACATGTGTCAGAGACATCTTGCACGTGAGGGAGATGAACAGAAATATTTGAAAGCAGTGAAGCGGCTTGACACACAATGCTACTACATGTATTTAAGAAACCAGTATCAGTAACTAACCCATCCTTGTTACCACTTTTAAAGATGAATTCTAAAAGATATTTGCTTGTTCTTCATGACACACATTCTAAACAAAATTCAATCACTTTCAGTTGTTTAGAAAAACCTGGTTAGCCCAGGAGAGTGGATGAAGAGAGCTGTAAAATTCCATTAAAATAAGATCAAAGTATTACTATGCTTTCATTTTTCTGAAACTATTGACTTCAATGAAATCTGTGTTTTCAGTGGAGCTTATTATAGTTGCAAAGTGTCCGATCCTGATCCAGCTCAGGTTGTGATAATGGCTTGCATTGGGAGTAATAAAACCAATTTTCGGTGCTTTTGAAAACCCTGTCCTCCTGTCAGTTCTTTACCAGTGATATCCAGGTGTCATTTCTTTTCACATAAGCTGTGGGAATAGAGAACCACCTCTCTGCCTGGGGTGTGACAAGTATTTCAAAATACCCTTCTCTGGCTTTTTAGTAATGTGCCTCAACATTTACTCTGCTTAGTTTCAGCTCGTGATATCCACTGCAGCTTTTCTTTATTCCTTTCCCTTTCTATTAAACAACTATTTGCAGCAAATATTATAAAACCCAATCTCTAAATCTGGAAACAACCCAGTCTGTTTGGAATGAGAGGCAACAATCAGTTAAATTTTCTCCTTGAAGTTTTTAACACAAAATGGAGTTGAGCTTCAGGTTTTGAAGTTCTTTACGTGACTGGTCCTAAAGCCTACATCAAAAGCCTATCATATTTTCATCATGTGTATTATGTAGCAAATACTCTATATTTATTTTATGCAGTTTAGTTACATTTTACACTACTGTTTGCAATGGTTTGATGAATACTGGAGAGAACAAAGCAGGAGTCATCAAGTCTACTTTTTTGCAAAAGTTAAATTAAATAGGCTTGGTAACATATGAAAAAACAAACCTGAATCTATTATTCAGTTGGCTAGACAGCTTGGGAGTTAATTTTATTTGTTTAATATGTACAAAGAACATAGCTGTGACATATATATTTATTTCCTCTTGTAACAAAGTGTTTTCCCACCCCAAGAAATTTTGATGTAGAGAGGCAAGAAAAAAAGGGGGGGTAGTAGTGATTGCTAAGCCTGGTGAGTGATTACAGAGATACCTGTTCTCTCCATCTTTGCTGGCTGACTCAGACTTGTCCAAACCTCCCTATTTGCATTTGGCAAGCTTCTCTCCTTCAGCAGGCATTAAGGTGAGCAAACTTTGCCCATCTGACAAAGCCAAGACTATTAAAAATCCCTGCTTCTGCATTCACATCCAGCTGTATCTGAGCACACTGACACAAGTGTTATGGTTTGTAGTTGTACCTTCTTATAACTGCATTTTTTGCCTTATGGTGTGCACCTGCAGGTACTTGACAGCACATTTCAGTACAGTGTGACAATTTTGGGGGTTCAAACTCACCTTATTAGTTTCCCCCAGCTATGAACAGCAAAAATGTGTAAAAAAAGAAATACGTGTACAAAAAAACATTTTCTGAGGGAAGGGAAAAGGCTAACGGGTTTTAATAGCTCATTTTTTTTCCAAATAAAACTGGATGGAATATTATCCTTAACATTTGCTGATGTATTCTTATACAATAGGATCTAGCTCCTCAAAGGTGATCCTGTAATGTTTCATGTGAGCTAGAGTTACAATACTTTATGTAGGTAACACAGGGGAAGAAGTGACTTGCCCCAGGGCACTTGACAAATCATGCCAAAACCAGAACTCAGGCCACTCAAGTGTGTTTCCTGGGCAGCCATGCACCCACAGAGGGGCTGTTTAAAGCATTGTTGGTAAAAGGTTCCCCCATACACTTGTGCTTCATGGTGGTCTTTCAGTAAAGCAATAATAAGTATGTGGAAGGACTGTGGAGCTTGGAGAGGCATGATGTGCTCACTGGCATGGAACTTGGCTGATGAAATAGCATGGCTGCAGCAAACTTGGGAACACTATTCATCCTGGGCTCTGTCTGCTGGATCTGGGGAAGATAAAAGGAGTGATTCCTATTTGAGCTCAAAGGCCATAAATCAAGGGCAATCTCCTCAGTGCCTTGCTGTTCACACTGTGGCAGTAGCATTATGCTGTGAAACATTAAAATTTCCAATAATCCTGCTTTCTTCTCTCTGGCTGAGTGCAGTGATGATTGTGTGCTAGATTGTGGGGAAAATCATATAGATTAGTGTTTCAAAATAATCATAATGCTTCGTTGCACTGGTTTACAGTCTTCTAAAGTGCTTTACCAATACTGCTTAATCTCAACACAGGGATGAAACACAGACTATTACTATGCACATCTCACAGGTAGATGCATTCATGCTGAAAGGAACAGTTTTGGTATCTGGTCTATTCTCATATGTTCACTTTGTATATTTGTGACTTTTAATTTTTGGTCTTATTGCTATAGCAGCCTGGCTATACCAGCCCACCTCACATTTGCGTATCTCAAAGGTTGCCTTTGTATAAATCCAGTTCATCTGTAAGTGAAACCAAGTTACAGGACTATGCCCTAACACAACAGAGGGGTAACTATTTGTTTTAGTTGAGCAGCTCTACTATTGGTAGGAAACAATATATTTTGAGAGAAGAGGTAGCTCTCAGCTTGCTGGGGGGAAGCTATGACCTGATCCTGCCTATTAGCACCTATTGGATGATTTTGGAAAACCTGTCATCAGAATTAATTTGGGCAACCATATGTATCCTGTCCCATAATAGCATGATGCCTCGAAACAAGAATGCATGCTGTTTGCTGAGCAGCATTTCAGCTGGCGTGGGAGGCAGTTCTCTATCCAAATTCAGTTGATAGAAATACTGCTTTCAGACCTTTTCTGGGGAAAACCTGATTTCTCAAGCATCAGTTCGATGCAAAAAACTTTGTCACTTAGACTCATAACCTTATTTTTAGCTCTGAGTATGAAGAGCACACATGTGTCTGACTGCTGTACAGCTGCAGTCCACTAGGGAAAGTCAGAAGGCAAAAAACAGAGTGGGGATTTTGTTTGTCTAAGCAGATGTGACAAATTTCTATGTACAAGCTATTTATAGAAAGGCTGCAGCAAGCTAATTAATTGTTTATAGGGAGAAAGTTAAGGAGCATAACCTGAGATCTGACACTCCGTGTAATAATTATAATTAGAGATGAGCTGGAATCAAAAATCAGGATGCAAACACAGACACATTTTGGGAAAGTTTTGAATCTGATCCAGGTCTCGACTGCGCAGCTTCTTGTTGGCATTAGGATAGGCTAGAATGAAATCCTGGTTTGGAATTTGGCCTTCTGTGTTTTGATAAAGTACAAGTCTGGATCCACATTGTGTGATGAGGGCCAGCTCTGAATCAGTACCTGGCATACTAGGAGAACAGAATTCAGTGGGGTTGTTTTGCATTTAATAGTGCCTTATAGTAAAGGAGTGGTCTACTGGTGTCTTCTAGGTCCTGGTGTCCTCTATGTTTTGAGGGGTTAATGGAAAAGGATTTGAGCTCTCAGCTTGGAAAGGCATCTAAGGCCGAGACATGATTTATGACTCCAGTGCAATTGTACCTAAGTATCTCGAAACTTGGTTCTGATTCTAAACTAATTAGAAGTCAGTTGCTATGTGCTGTATAAATATATATACAACAGTGAACCAGATGAAAGATCAGTTAAGTAGCCAGATGGAGAATTAAATCTCAGTCAGATGTTTATCTTAGCCAGTGCATCTCAGTTTATAGAAGAAAATGCATTCAAGGAAAGACTACCTCCTGCATGTATTATTAGTTAGCAGATACACAGCTGAAGTTCAGATTTTTTTTGGTTTTCTTCTGTCTACTGGGATAATTGCTGAAGAGTTTATGATACTTTTAATAGGATTCTGAAGAACTTTAAAGACTACTTTATCTCTGTGTGGCCGCTAATTGGTTTCTTAAGGTAGACCCAGAAGAGCTTGTGGCTCAGGCAATCGCATTTGCTTCTGCAGCCAGTGTAGCCATTGGATTACCAGATAACAGTAGGGATCTTACACATAGTCTGAACACATTTGGGTCAAGTCAGACCCTGTATGAGCAGTTCTGACAATGGCTGGCCAATGCTCTACATCGCGTAAGGCCCTCATGCGCTACAGTGCTCTTAAATCGGTAGCTACCAGCATGGTTTGCTGTTGATGCTGCTTTGCTCTTGTTATCATCCTTTTCACCCTGGACAATTTTTTTCTGGCTGCTGTGGCTGAGTTTATGCTGTTTCCTACTTTCTCTCTTGATTTCTTCTCCTTTTTTGTATGTATCTAAACCTTTTTGCATGGCAAATGTGGGACTGTCTTAAGATTGCTGTCTAAGCATTTCCAGGTAAGCCTACTTTCACTGGACCAGTTCCTGGGCTGCATTAACTTCTCCTCCAGGAGCTGCAGCTTTAGTGAGGCAGAATGTTCACTTGTAAGTGAACTGCTCCCTTCACATTCAGAGCATTCTAGAAACTGCTAGTTTGAACTAAAAGATGATACTCTTTTCCCTCATGCTTGTCATAGACAATATTATGCGCCTTGGGGTTGCTTCTCCAATACCTAAATATGTTGTTATGAAAACATTGTTCCAGTACAGTGGCTTAGAATGGTGCAAGCAAGCTTTTATGCAAGGCAAACTAAGCTGCAAACCAGAGCTAGCTCTCGGCAGAGCAGGGCTGCTAATTCAGTGCTGTTTGAGGAACTATTCATCATTCTTGTCTTCTTCACTGAACTTACAAATCCGTCTAATAAAGACCACACACATAATCTTTTATTTATGTAACGGTCTATTTATCAATGTGAGGTGAGAATTTGACCTTATTATACAAACTTCAGTATTCCCAAGATGTGTCAAGGTTCAGTTTCCTCTTTCAGCTCAGTCCTCCCCTAACCCTTTTGCATTTTCATTGCCCTTTTCATTGCGCAGCTAATTAAGCCATGCTCATATATAAACACACAGTTTACCAGCTAGTGAACAGTTCTCATACAGTGATATATATAGTGCATGGAACATGGGATTTATTTTTTTCTGAAGTAGGCTGTAGTTGTTTCAAATCAAAATGGCTCTTTTTACTAATGGCATTGGTATGAAAGCAGATAATACAGTCTTTAGATGATTTCTCCCTCTGGAAACAAAATGAAAGTGAATGAAAACTCACAATAGTTGTGTTCCTGTTGCATTTTGTGCCTTGATCAAAACTTCAGAAAATTCAAAACAGACAATATTGAACTAGAACATAGAAAATGCAGCTCAGCTTGGGTTTAGCTATAAAAGTCAAACTATGAACAGCATCTCATCTGAGCACACAAATCCATCCTGACTTGGTATCACATCATAAGATCTTGTCCTCCATGTGTGTATGCAGCCTTTGCGGAAACCTTTTAAAGATGGGTAGGAAAATCTGTCTTGAAGGTGACTTGACACGCACACCTGCATCTTTCAGTTAAACCTGGGCTGTTGTTCGCATCTGCTCTGTCCTGCATCACATCACAACAGCCTCTCCTTGTCTTACATGGGAATTTTTAATTCACTGATTTAAATTAATCTAACTCGACTCTTCAGGCAAGAGTCCAAGCCCTGAGAACAGCAAAACAGAATTTAGCTTATGAACCTGCTGTGATCTGAAGCATGCAAGGTTTGCCTGGATTTAGTTACCTGTTTCCAGGGATACTTGAAGCTGTTTGAGTAAAACTCTATGTTTCTACTTTTCACTCTTCTTATCAGTAGAATTGTGTGCATTAGGTTTCTTCTGCTGGCTTTAAATACCACTTGGGAATGAATGACAGTGAGGTTCAGTTTTTGTTAAGAAATATGCCTTGATAAAGTATATTTTACATATTTAATTGACACCAAGTCGTTCGTCTAATTCATAAGAGGGCAAGAGAGAAGACACACAGAGCTGAATGCTTCATTCCAAGACCAATATGTGGGTTGTAGTCTGTTGGATTTGACATAATATATTGTAAATATAGGTCACTAGACTTATCTGTTAGAGGAAATAAAACCAATGTATCTAATTCCAAGTACAGAGCAAGTACCTTTATGGTACTGGCAAGTCATTACTCACAGTATAAAGTACATGTAACAGACTGTGGGACAGTGACATGTATCATCATGTTTTCCCACACTGGTTGTGTATTAGAATAATCCTTTTTCACCACTGCATGCTCGTGGGCATTAATAAAAGAAGCCCACTAATATAACAATATTCTACAACTTTGCCTCAAGTCCACATTTTGTTCTGGCTTGTAAAAAAGTAAATAAAATGCACAGAACAATTTCTCATCACCGCCGGGACTATCTGCCAAGATGATTTGTCAGAGCTCCTGCAGCTTCAATGCCTTTCCACCTATTTCTTCCACTTTTCCCTCCTTTCTTTCATGTTTAACTTTGAATTTATTGTTTTTAAACTCAATGAGATAGCATGGCTACCTCAGGGGAGGAACCTTACACCATTCCACAGTGGAAATGGTATTCTTTCAAAAGTTATGCTATTGCTTTACAGTTTTTAAGAAACATACATTCAAAACCAATGTAATGGAAGTTTTTAACTAGACCTTATAGTTTTTAAGTAACCATGGGAAAAAGTCCTGGCTCAGGCTTCTGTTACCTGGCTATCTCGCAATTAATCTGTATTTCATTAGGAAATAAAGAGTTAGATTGTAACAGTTCTGCTTTAGATGGAAGCACTAGGAAGCTGTGAGAGCTCTTAAAACCTGATTCTGAGGAGACATTTTTCAGTTTGTTATTAAAGCTTTTGGCACTGGAGCCAATTTTGGTAAATGTTACCTTTACTTATTGGTGAATGGTTTTGTAGAAAATGTAGAAAGAGCCAAAGAAGAAAATCATTTCATCTGTAGAATTCACTGTTGGCAGCTGTTCAGAAATATGGAAGATTTAGGATTTCAGGGGAAAAGGCAGGAGTACACATGTTATTTCATGTTATATCTTCCTTCCAAATACATTGAGGTAATATTCGGGACATCAGATTTCCCTCAGGTTTTTTTTCAGAGTGTAACAAAGACTGGTGAACCAAGACAAGCGGTCTTTACTGTGGAAGAGCACAATAAAATGTTCATCAGTAGGCAGGGTAAAACAGGACCAGAAGTTGAGGTTTCTTGGAGATATTTATGACAAGAAGGACAAAAAAACAGTTAATTGTCATTATTTCGGCAATTTTAGAGTTCCAGGGTAAATGCCTCCAGTGAAATACCAGTGTTTCAATAAAAAATACCCAGCAGCTGGGGTAATCATTGCAGAACTTCGTCCTGGATCCACATTTCTTTGGGGTACTGATAACACTGAAACTTTATTTGGCCTGAGGTGTTTCATACAGTTAACTTCTATCAAAAAAAACCAAGGGGTTTTTTTTTAGGTTTGCTATAATTTGATTGATTGTGCAAAATCCCTTCTACCACTTAGGAATTTTGTGAATATGAAAAACAAATACAAGTTCTTTGTTATAATCCTAATTGAGTTGTAATACTCTCCCACTGGGTACTTCTCTGTCCCTTTAGGAAATTAAATCCCTTAAAAAAATCTAACCCCTAATCCACTTATTTTCTTTTGAAACTCAAACAAGGCAGTCAAGTCTATTCTTGGACACCAAAGTACCTTTGTAATCCAAACCCAGGTCATGTTCTGCAGTGAAACTACAACTGCACCGCCTGCTTAGCCCATGTTTGAGTTGTCACCTGCCTTGGAGCTACCTCTATGTGATCATCTTTGCCTACTTTCTTCCTCCCTCCCTCCTGCTAAAGACTATATCTGTTGTTTATCCTGGGACGGTCATACTTACTGGGAGGGTAGAGCTGTTTTTCTCCAGTGAGCCAACACAGATCACTGCTGGTTTCTTGTCATGTTGCAATAGTAATAGGGCTTTGGTGGCAGTGATAGTCTAAGACACAGAGGAAAACTAGGGCTTGTGGGCAGAGATGCTATCTTTTATTAGGCCCAAGTGCTATAGCTAGAGCCTGTAGTGTGTTTGCAGGCTTGCCTGCTTCTGTATACCAAGTTAGTGAAAGTTATTGCCTCTTCCTGTTAACCTTATTTTCTTTAGGGCTGAATCAGCAGGGATGGTGGCACTCAGAGCTGATGCTTAAGCTCACCTCCTATTTGAGGAGGTCTCTCCCTACAGAGCAGCCAACCCACTGAGCTGCAGTATTTGGACAGTAACTCACTACCTGCCTATAGCTATTCTGTTCTAGATAGATGAACATATAAAGGTTCAAGATTGGGAAGGAGGGAGGAAAATCATGGTTTGGTGATGGTGTGACCCTAGAGTCCAGCCTGCTCCAATATCTTTAAAAATTGCAAGAAGGTCCTCAGAGTGAATGGAATGCTGAGTGCTCTTAGATCTTTTTCTTAATCTTTTACAGTTTTATTCCACTCCTAAATATGTGTGGGACTAAATCCTGAAGAAATCTGGAAGGCTGCAGTGAAAATGAGCCCAGCTACAGTGGGAAAGGAGTGACTTTTACTCCCACTGACTTCCTTTCTGTCAGACATCTCAATTAGACGCACACTTTTCAGTTCAAATGGAGATGAGAAAGCACGCTGTTACTCACACGTGATGGTCTTTTGTATGAAAATATCTTTTTCTAGCCACGACTGCATGGATGGGTAACTGGGGGTTTTGGAGTTGTCAGTACAAAGGTCACTGATGCGAAAACAAATTAACAAAACCTTTCTCCTCGAGTTCTTGGATCTGTGCAAAGTGTGTATAGAAGAACTGCTAACTGCTCTGCAGTTGAAGGTAATGTCAGTGTATGAATCTGTCTGGGTTCTCTTAGCAAGAGCAGTCGTCTGACTGAAAGGTCGGAGTTGTATTTCCTTGTTAGGTTTCAAATTCCCCAGTAAAAGAGGAAAAGGGACATTGCATTTGGGAAGACGAGGTCTGGTACCGGTGCTGACATGCATCCAGATAAAGGGGGCTGCTATGAGGCTGTGTCACTATGATATGCATGTCCGTTTACCGACTTACTGGTGTCTGTATTGATAACCTGACTGCAAACCTTTCTAATATTACCAAGCCTGAATGAGCCCATTCATTGCAAATGGTAGATGTGACATTTAGCATTCAGTACTGCAATGTCTTCCACCTATTATAAATACCTACCCTATAATCTCTTTATGTACAACTGAGCTCATGGTATTTGAGATATTTGTCCTTACACTGATCTTCTGAGACATGTGATGCTGTTTCACAGTTGGGCTGAGATTTGTCTATTGCTGTCTGACATGTTGGTGTCTAGCCTGAATTGCTCAGCAGAACTGTTTGTCGTAAGAAATGCTATTGCAGAAAAGAAGATCCCTCCTGTCCTAAGGCAGATGTGGCAGTCACCTTTTGGAAGCGTCTGTCTCTCATTGACTATAGGAATTAGTGCAGTAAGATTAGGCAATGCTAACACCTACTGCTTGAAAATGGCAGCAGGCATGAAGCTATCTGTAGGAACTGGTCCTGTGTTGCTTTTCCAATGCAGTAAATGAAGCATAAGGGAACACAAGCAATGTGGTGTCCCGTGTGGTAAGCACTGTAATGCTGACCAGCCTCCAGTTCACTTTGGCTTTCAACCTACTTGAATAACAACATACTGGTAATTATTACTATATTGTGACACTGCTTTAGTGAACCTTATTTATTTTCTTTACCTCTTTTCTGCTTTTCATAGTGGAAAGAAAAATCATAAAATCTGGAGCTGTGCCCATGCACTAATGAGGCCATTTATGTCCTATCAAAGTGCTGTTTTCATCTTTGTGTTGGAAAAATGTTTATTGTATTTCTAGCTGTGGCCTTAAAGGCCTCCGCTTTTGTGATCATATATTTAACATAAATTACCAGCCTCAGAGGGGACATGATGGTCTGTTGGTAACTGCATTAAAAGGCGTTTTGTGTTTAAAGAAGAAAAAGGTGAATTTTGGCAGATTTATACAAAAATAAACCTTTTACATAATTTACATTTCAATACAAAAGTAGTCACCTTGGCCCTGAGTCATTCTGGTGTTTACATAGCCATTTCTAGCTCAGGGAGCACAGTGGTGCCTCCAGAAGTTCGTATTTGCTTGAAAGGCCTGCGATTAACCTGGATCACCTCCTGCCATTAGAATTTCAGTAGTCAAAACTCAGACTTGTGCCCAATGCAAAACCTTCATGTGGTGTTTCTCCATGCAAGAATTCCAGATTTAGGCAATACCCAGTGTGCTCTGGACAACTGTGCCAATTGTTCAAGTCCACTCCAGCCAGACTCATAGGCAGTTCCACTGAGGATGATGGGATAGTTTCTGCTTATCCACCAGCCCTGGGGACATCTTGCTTCCTCTTAATCCAGAGAGTTCCAGACAAAATCATTGCTTCAAGAGGTGTCAGACCAGAGCCATTAGGGAAATATCGCTACAAGGTTTTGTGGCCCACTTGGACCTGGGCTGTTTCCTCTAAGTCTCTGTTTTCCACAGCTCCTTGTGCAGGATAGCTCTACTGGCTTGAACAGGGTTCCCTCCCAGCAAATGCTGGTGAGAAGGCAGCAGGGCAGGGGAACCTGGATCATATACTCACACAAGCTCTCATTACTTTCTTATTATGTTTGTAATTTATTATTTTTTTTTTAATCTGCAGAGATTATTACGATTGTATTGAGATTCTTATCTCCTTTGTGCATACTTATCCTTTGATGATCTATGCATAGTATTAGCTAGCTCTCCTCTAATTACATCTGCCTGATTCTTCAGCAAATCTTTTAAGGCAACATTAATCAACTGAATTTGGAACAGAGAGAGCACCTGAGGTATCTCAGGCAAACCCTCAGACTGAATTTCAATTGTGCTCTCAGAAATGAAAGGCAATTTCCCAAAGACTTTTTTTACATTTAACTTCAAAGCCTCCCAAGTATGTTTTATTTTGATAGATCTCAAAAAAAAATAAACCCCTTTTTTATTACCAGTCTATTCTCCTCTTAGATATATTCAGTTTACACCAGTAAGGCAGAGAAGAATCAATACCCCATCTAACAACATTTAAAGAGTTTTCAGTAGCCACCTGAGAAAGATAAATAAGCTACAAGCTTGTTGTGAGGGGAGTGTATTTTATATATCCATAGAGAAAAGCTCTTTCCTGGCTAAAGTGTTGTGTGTTTCAATATATACTACTTTTTTCTTTCCTTTTTCCCTCCATTTCCACTGGAAAAGAGGCTGTAGAGAGATTCCCTTTACAGTTTGACAGCTGTTCCTCAGAAAGCTTACAACAAAACCATCATATGCGAAGACATTACAGATTCCAAACTCAGGGGAAAAATCGCAGTCAGGTATCTCTGAACCATCGCAAAATTCAATGGAAGCTGCCTTTTAATTGTGAATTAATCTGAATCTGCCCTTCAGCAAATTTGGGCTGATTCACCTTGGTTTGCATCAGATTTGGGGAAATCAGATACAGGTTTAGAGCGAAATGTACTTTGCATCAGACATTATAAAGCAATTCGAGGGAGTTTGTAGCAGGAGATTTGAAGCTGCAGCAGAATTAGGGACATATTAAATCGCAACTTAAAATCACATAGTCCAGGTCCTTTCCTTGATGAGATCACCCTGATCCAAAGAGGAAACCCTGCTCTAGATTCCATCCATCTTTGCTAATTCAGTTTTGTGTGACAAGCTGTGAATACCACAGTTAGCTTTACCTTTCCTTATGACAAAAGGATCTTTAATGTGCATGCAGAGAGACACAAATCAAGATTCTTTTCAGGCTGATGCCTCATATAAATCTCAAAAAAGATGTCCTGGAGTACTCTTATAGCACATCTTTCAGAAGAGCATGGGGAGGGTTCATGAGGCTGGCTAATGTGGTTCAGACATTTCCAAGAAAGGAGATGATGAGACACAAAGCCCAGGAACGGAGAATGCTCATGTCATTTTATATTGTCAGACAGGTAGAAAGGATCTTAACATAGACGTAATTTGGTCTGAATGTATTGACAGTGCAGAACCATCAACGTTTCTCATCTGACTAGTTCCTCCTTTGACAAGTTGCTGTGGAAGTTGAAGGTTTTGCAATTACAAACCCTTATTGCCTGTATAGAAGCAGAGATGTCCGCTGAAATGAAAGGCACATTTATTTATTCTTAGCTCTCCAAATGTGGTTCTCCTGGCCACAACAAAGCTGTATATAAAATATAGAGGCAAAGAAATCTGAGGTGGTATTAGTAAATTTAGTTCAATAGTAAAAATAAGAGTGGAAAAAAAAAATCCCTTTACTCAATGGATAGGTGTATTAATGCATAAAGGATTTTGGAACTAGAGGTGTTAATCATAGGTCATGACAAATATTGTTGTGCCTGAACGTCAGGCTACAAACATTGAACCTGGCATACATCTTAGTTTTATTCTGACTACTTAAAAATTACTAGTTCATGATTCTTCTGCACTAGGCTTACATAATGTGTATTAGTGAAGCACTAATTCTTCTGCACTCTTATCCTATGTGCGTCAGTGGATCCACAAACAGCGGCAGAACAGATCCACGTGTATCTGCCTGACACAGCTTTTTTCATTACTGTTTCTCTGTTTTCCTCAGTTTATTTTCTTCACTCAGGAGTGCATTAGAGCTCTGAATATAAGTAGAAATGTTTTTGTAATGGTTTCCTGGGCTTTGGTGTTTACTTTTTATGATATACTTTTCTTCTGCTAGAGGAGTGCTAAGCCCATGCTTTCAGCACCCTTGATAGCTTTTTTGAAACCACAGTAGTAAAGTTGGAGTAGCATCCAGGGGTCTGTGGGCTGTGTCTGCTGCCAGCTACTCACATCCACTAAGTGAGATGGGAAAAGAAGGTGCTCAGGAGCTGAGCTGGGACCGAGGCTCAGGGATTGCACATCCAAAGATTAGGAGGATTGTGCCTATGGTATTAGAAATGTATTGACATTTTCAGAGGTAATTCATAGTGCCATTTGTGCTCTTTAATGGTCCATAAAGCCAATAGATATGTTAGAGCTGGCACATCTGTGTGCTTCAGTAGGTTTAGATTAGAGTATGCTCTCTTCAAAATTACAGGAATTATATGGTATGGGAAAAACAGGGATCTTCACATTTTAATAGTACTATTACAATAATTTGTATGTGTTTATGCCTCTATTACTTTGCCTCAAGATGCATGTGGATTGTAGTGAAAAGGTGACATGGGTGAGCTACGCTAAATGCTGAAGGCTTCTTAAATCTAAAGTATAGCTTTTTATTAGACATCACCTCTGGGAGTCAGAAATGTTCTCAGCAGTCTCTCAGCACCCTTTCAAAGAATGAGCATACAAGAAATGCAGGTTAGATTTCATTCACATTTATATTTGTATTGTGGCAAAAAAAGCACTTGAATTTCTGTGTGGATTTAGACTTGTGCGTGCTCGTATTTGTTTCAATTCAGTTACTTGCAAGCACATGAAACATCAGACTGGCAGCAATTTCCAGTCCTGCAAACCAAATATACTCATATATCTGCATTCTTAAAGTCGGTAGTTGGTTTGTAAAGATGCCTCCTTAAGATCCTTTGTATGACCATGAAATGAGGAAAGAGTTTTAGCGTAAGGAAAACTGAAGTGTTTCTGTGCATTGAATACTACCAACAGATACCACTAGGTATTGATGTGTAACCAGATAATTGAACAGTAATAAATGCACATGTGTTGCTATGTAGTAAAAAAAAAAAAAGAAAAAGCTTTTAAACTATATAAACAAATAGGCCCTTAGAATTGAGAGTTCATTTAAGTGCCTTGACTTGAACTGTCTCAAATCAGAGCCAGGCACTGAACCCTGGGGCACACATGCTGGGGTGCAGCTTGCTCTCATTTCAGTGCTGCTCTTTGTCAGCTTGAAATGTGTTTACTCCAAATTCACATGTTTATGCAGAGATGTTTCATGAATTCTGCATGCCAGGTCACACCATCTATGCACATTCCCATTGTAAAATGCAGTTGTGCTAGTCAGTGGAAGGAATCAGATTGTTTTAGGACTGAGTCCAAGGTTTTTATTTCCATATTTCTCTTTTTCCATTTCTTTTGTAAAAGCCAGAAAAAGAAGCCAATTTTAGCTATGCCCATATTTTGTCTCTGGCACTGGAGAAATGAATCAGTAGCATTTGACTGAGACAATATTTAAATACAGCTCAACCTTCCTCACACTGATCACTTGATCACCAATTTGGCCTCTGTGCAAGTATGGTGCGGCAGAAATGCTACTTCTTTAAAACTCACACGCCACTATCATTCAGCCCTTCATATATTGAGCATTTGTTCTGTTTTTTAATTAGCAAATTCAATATTAAGACAACTGGCAAATATTTATTTGATGAAGATTCTCCATTCATCTGCAAAATGAGAAAAAATTAATCCATAATAGCACATAACTGCCCCATTAAGCAGCATTAGCTCTTCATTTGAGAGCTAATAATGTAAAATACAATTTTCCGACCACCAGATGTTGATGAATAAACTGGTGCTAAATTGGTGGCAGTAAAGCAATAAACAGGTCAGAGGTCAATTAATTCCACCAGAAAGAAGTAACCTGCTGGGAAATGGCAGCAACACTGTGATGGATGCTGAGGGGGTGACTGATTGGTGCTTTATTCTGAGCTACGCACATAGAGCTGAGAGAGACTGAGATTCAGGCCAAACTGATATTTTACCTTTATGACTTAGGGTTCTTTCTTCTTGTGCCAAAGCCAGAAGATCTCAGCCAGGATGGGGGCTGTGGCAGTACTGTCCACTCCCCAAGCAGCCAATGACTAAGTTGACTGTGAGCTTGCCAGCATGCCCTTGTGGCCAGGAGGGCCAATGGTACCCTGGGGTACATTGTGAAGAGTGGACAGGAGATCAAGGAATAAGATCCTTCCCCTCTGCTTGACCCTGGTGAGGCCACATCTGGAGTACTCTGTCCAGTTCTAGGCCCCTCAGTAGAAGAAAGACAAGGAGCTACTGGAGAGGGTCCACTGGAGGGCCACAAGGATGATCAGGTGTCTGGAGCATCTCTCCTCTGAGGAGAGGTTATGGGAGCTGAGCCTGTTTGCCCTAAAGACTGAGAGGGGATCTCATTAATGCATATAAATATCTCAAAGGTGGGTCCCACGAAGATAATTCCAGACTCTTTTCAGTGGTACTCAGTGACAGGATGAGGAGCAGTGGCCATAAACTAAAGCACGAGAAGCTTCATCTCAACATGAGGAAGAACTTGAGGATGGCAGAGAGCCGGAACAGGCTGCCCAGGGGTATTATAGAGCTTCCCTCTCTGGAGACTTTCAAAACTCACCCAGACACCTCCCTGTGTAACCCGCTCTAGGTTACACAGGTTACAACCCTCATGATTCTGAGATTCTCTTAGGCCCCACTGGAAGTGACAGTTGAACAAAATACCATCTGCCTCACAGGGACTGAGAGCCTCCTACAGTGCCTCATCCTGTACAGATATTTGGATATATTCAGCCTTGACATGTTCAAGTAAAAACCATTGTGCCTCAACTTGGGTGCCAAGATATGAAAAAAAGTATTTTTACATGTAATTCCATCCTTATTGAACAAAGGAAGATGCGAGGTACAGGATGAGGCAGCTGAGTTGGAGAACCCAGGAAGGGTGTGTAGGATGAGTGCTGTAAAGTAGCCCCACATTACAAAATCACTGTTCCACCAGCTTTGTGCGAGTAATGCCTAATTGTGTGGGGAAGATCACGGCTTCAGCGTTGTACCTTTCATTCTGCATAATTAAGATACTCGGAAGGAATGAGTCAAGTTTTCTGTTCCGATATATCTTTTTGAAACAGTGCTATAGAAATTAATCAACTTTTTTTAATCATCCACTTTATTCTGACCTATCACCTTCCCTTAACAGCACTAGCATGTAAATCTTATGCACACTGTGTTAAACTATGTTAATGTATTCTGCAAATCACTCCCAAGGTTTGCTGCATTCTGTTGAGCAGAAATGTAATGTGACAGATAATAGAGAGGAGGGAACACACTCTCCTTTCTGGAGGCACACTCCAACTCTAATTAAGTGCAAGTCTTGGAAAACACTCAGTCTTTACTAAAAGTTCTCAAATATCTATGGAGGCCTTGATTTTCATTTCTGGTTGTCCCTTACAAAGTGCTGTCATCTCAGAACAGGGCTGGAAAGCAGACTTAAGGGATGAAAGTAAATATCCATCATAGCGTGCAAACTGAAACCAGTCATGAACTGTTAGTGTTCAGTATGTGTTACCTGCAGATGAGAGATGTCAGTGACCAACTGTGCTTTTTTGTGCTGCTGATCAGCTTTGTCATATTCAGAGTTTTATTTCCCTGGCATAATAGACCACTGTTTTTTCTGTCTGAATAGCTATTTCCTCCTCCTTGTATACAATACAAAGGCTACCGCTTAAGTATAAAAGCTCCTCATCAAATCTCTGCAGGATGCTCCTTGACCAAATCTTCACTTTAAAGACAACTTTTCCAGTGCAATATCTCAATTGCATCAGATACATGCAGCTTTTTCCCTGAAAATAGCAGCTCTGAGCAGGATTTAAAGTGAGCAACACTGTTGGAAGTGGCTGAGTAGAAAACCTTGTGGAGTTTTTTAAGTGAAACTATGTGTTTTTTTTTTAAATTCAGACCTCTACAAAGTCTACATAATATGTTTTTCTCCCCTTCAAAATAAAGCTGTACTTCCAGAAAATTCCACTGGGTGCAATTAGTAGAGGTGGTAGCAATACTCATAGTGAAAGCTGAAGCTGCTTAAAATCCAAAGGGGTTTAATTCTGAATTAATGCTGTGATCCTGCACTCACTGATACCTGTGCTTAGCTTTAAACACATGGAAATCAATTCACCTCTACTGAAAAAAAAAAACCAAACTGTTTGATTGTAGCAATATAACTGTTAGATTTATGAGATACAGGTAGTTCAATACTCCAGCTGTGCCCAGAGGTGTGGGTCAGGAGCGCCACTGGGGACCCTAAGCTTGTTTCCAGTGGTTAGAGAAGCTGCCCAGCATTGCCCTGCCCCATCTCCCTTTGAGGCTGAGCTGCAGCCACTTGTCCCCAGCACGTGGGAGACCATGCAGCACACATAGTTAAGGAGGGAATTTGATATGCACATGTCAAAAAGCACAGATGGATGTGTGCAGATGACACTAGACATTCTGGGTGAAGTGGCATGAGGAGGAGGAAGAGGCAGGCTGCTACATTCAGTTATGGATTTTTTTTGCTGCATTGTGCTGAAGCACTGAGTTTCTCATGGGAGATGCTCAGGGAACCCCAGGACTCGGCTTTGCTGTCTGTGCCTATGGCCATGCCCACCCCTGTGTTCCCACACAAGTACCTGCATCTAGGTGTGTAACCATGGGGTTCAGGGGGTGTTTATGACTGTGGAAAGCTGGGTTGGAAAGCATTGTGCTGTACCTTGGGGATGTCTGATGTCAGCTACAGTTTCTGATGGGAGGGCCATAGGGTATGCTGCTCGCTAACACACGTGGAACAAAGCATAATCAGATGCTGTGTGGAGCCTCAGCTCCCCTCCCCTCAACTTTACTGAAGAAAATAATTTTCACAGTCTTGGTTTGAGCATCATTTTCCTTTTCTGTCTTTTCTGTGTATTATTGTCTTTCTGCTGTGATTTACAAAAAAAAACCATGTAAATATTTAATGATAGGGCCAATATTATTCTCTCTTCTCTGCCCTTAAAGAAAGCACTGGTAAACATTGCTTTGTTTTTGATTCATCCTCTGTAATAGCTTTCTCCCAACACCAGAAAAATCCTATAGAGAGGCACACACACACACACAATTTCTTTCACAGAAGAGATATATTGACTTCTTAGTGTAGAGTATAATCTTTAATTTTTTTAATAGCATGGTCTTGTATTGTTGTTTGATATTAGCATCTTCTTCAGTGAGATGGGCTTGTTATGTGAGTCAAACCCAAGGTGACTGATCACAAAATGTATTTAAGACAAAGAATTGCAATACTGTTATTAACTTTTGGCTCCATTTTCTTCCTTTCCTGTTTAAATGTCTGTATGCTTACATACATCTACGCATATACATGTATACATCCTAATTTTAACCTGTATGTCTCAACAGATACGCATGCAGAAAAATAATAACTGAATAATTTGATAATCACAGTTACAAGGGGATGTTTGTTTCTGAGAGCCTAAGAACTTGTCGGTTGCAGCCCAGATCCCATTGCTTCATCTTGTGTCAGCTTTCACACTCAGCTGAGCTGGAGCACATAACAAGTAAACCTTGTGTAAAATGCAGCCTTCAGTTAGGGTGTATATTTTAAATGATTTGTAGGAATCTGTCCTTGCTATCTTCTGTTCTGCATGGGGAGTGCATTTACAGTGTGCTAGCAGTTCTGTGCCTGCATCTTTGTGTGTGCCCTCAGAGCTTTGTGCTTCCAGCCAGGACCCAACTGCCCTGGCAGCTCACTTACACTGTCCTGTCAATTCATATATGTCAGAGCAGCAAGTTTAAAGAAATGGCTGGTGAGAGCTACCTCTTGGTCATGACATCTTTTGCGGACTCCTTGAACCCTATTGCTGAAAATGCAAGCTGTTCCCCTGCCCCTCACTCTGTTACTGATGTGGAACCAGGAGAGGAAAAGGGAAGAGAGAGTCATTAAAAGTATGTGCTTATTCTTCTCTGTCATTTTTTTTCAGTTGTTTCAAATCTCTGAAATGCAAGTTCAAAGAAAGGGTAATTACTTTCTGCAGTGGGCATTCATCTAATGGGAGAGTCGTTTGCAATGAAAATATTTTAAGACCTAGGTGAAATGTTGCTAATGATTAGCTTGTCAGGTCATTAGGTAGCTTTCTGGCTTTTTTGAAGGTAGCAGGAGTTTATTCTCAGCATGACCATGGAGGAAGCATTGTCTTTATTTTGGATCACATCATACTTGCTTTATATAACATCAATTTATGATTGTAATCTCATCTCTCTGTGGGGCACTGTGATGGGGGGAAAAGGGGCTGGATTGCTAGAATCAGAACCAAAGTACAGGACGTGTCACTGCATGTGCAGTGCAGATGCACCCAGAGCAGTCACTCTCTATGCCTGGAGCTTCTCTTATTTTTCCCTTGTTGCATTAATTGACTTCATAGTCCAGAAATCCCTGGTTTTTTTTTTTAACTTGTTCCTTTTTCTCTTTTTTTTTTGGTGTTAAATGCTGCATCTCCACAGGCTGTGGCTGGGGTATGTGCCAGAGGTTGTTTCCCATGATTCTGTGCCAGACTGTCAGTGAACGCTGCTGAGGCCTCTGATAGTCAGTTGATTTCAAGGAACGCGCTCTATTGTAAGAATATCAGATTGGGGCTATCTGCAAAGCACAAAGATCTCTGTGCCTTAATGAAAGAGTTGATTGGAAGAAGAGACAATCTGGGCACTTGGGAGTGATGCTTTACCTGCCATTGTTTGTACCTCTGCAGTTCTGCACACAGCTCAAACCCATTTAAGATAGGAACAGAGAGCATTAAGACTTGTCTAACCATGTTTTTTTTTTTCCTGGAATGGGAAGGAAATTCTTCTGTCTAGGGTAAAGGACTAAAGAAATAATAGAATTGGGAAAATATTTCAGGTGAATTATTAACGTACTGTCGTGGTTTAAGCCGTAAATCACTCTGTCCGCTCACTCACTCCCTCCACCTTCTTCTACCCCACTTCGGGGGGCGAAATGGGGAGAAGAACCAAAAGAATGTGACTCCCACAGGTTGAGATAAGAGCAGTCCAGTAACTAAGTTATAACACAAATCACTGCTGCTATCACTAATAACAATGACCAGGGAAATACAAGGGAAGAGGACATAACTGCTCACCACCCGACGGCCGAGCTGTGAACTGAACTCTTCCGGGTTCCTGCCCCCAGTTTTGCATCCTGAGTATGACCTACTGTGGTATGGAATACCTCTTTGGTCGGTTTGGGTGAGGTGCTCTGTTTCTGCTTCCTTCAGGCTTCCCCTCCTCCCTGTCAGAGCATGAGACTCAGAAAGTCCTTGGTCAGACTGAAACATTCTAAACTGTAACTATAAACTCTGGAGTTATCAGCGCTGTTCCCAGGCTGAAAGTCAAAACCACAGCACCGCACCAGCTACTGCAAAGGAGAAAAATGACTGCTGCTGCTGAACCCAGGACACACAGGTACAATGTGGTACTAGTCTTTAGAAATTCACACACTGCTGCATTTAGGTATTTCAGATAATGACTACAAAACTGTTCTTAAAAATATTTTATTGTGACTTTTCCCTTTAAGTTGTTTAACTTAGATACCTTTTCCTGTCATCACTAGAGTCTGCTTCTTTATGGTTGGTTCAGGTGGCACTGTGAAGAAATGAATGCATTCTCACAAGAAAAAATTCACACAGAAGCAAAACAGCATTTAGTGCAGTGTAAAGAAATACCACTTTTATTTTTTTTGCCCTGAGTTCTTTTACTCCCTCCTGTTTCCAAATGAACATTCAGATCAGGGTGGGTTTAATATAATTCAAATGCTATACACACTTATTTAATCTCTTGCCAAAGTCATACCTTAATATCTTATCCACAACCCTGGTAGAATTAAAAATATAGTGTTGTCAGGTCCGGAAATGTAGTTATTTCACTTGTCATTTCTTGTTAGTCCTTTCTTTCACCCATGATCACTGAGTGGATAAAATATTTAAAAGAATGTGCTGTGCTCTATCAAACGGAGTTGAGACGAGCAACAGGGGCTGTCAGCAGAAGAGGTCATCGGGCAATTTCATTCTCTGCTTTCTTTTGAGCTTTTGTAAGCCAAGTGTTATGAAAACAGGCTGGTCACACTGAAGGATCTGTAGTATAATACATAAGTATCTGTTTTCAATAAGAGAATTTGGCTTGGATCCCAGGGATTATAATTACTTCTTTCTGATGTGTAGTGCTTCAGGTTTCTGGGAAACTGGTAGAGCATAAAAAATCATTTGTGTGTGACCCAATATAAGTGATAATTTAAAAATGAACTCAGATCTTTTGTGATGCAGGAATGTAGTGCACCTGCACTAACTAGGGGATCTGTATCTACAAACCAGCAACATGACAATATGTGACAGTGCGAGCCAATAGTCTAAAAGGCTGTAGCTAAACACAGCCAGTTCAGGATGACTTTGGTCTGATTCAAATAGGTCCTGAGCCCTGTTATTTCAATGTTCAATCAAAGATGCTCAAAGCTGAGTGCCTCAAGGTGAGAAGTCATCAATAACTGGGTTCTTTGAGGTAACATTATATTCTTTACTGGCTGTTGTATGTGGGTAGAGCTTTATTGCACCAAGCTCTACCTCTTCTTGACCTTTCCTCAAGGAAAATTATGGCTCTTTTTGGTGAGCTTCAGGACTTCTGCGTATCTGACTGAACCTGACCCTTTTATCTGTATAAAGAATTCATATACACTGTAGGGTCTGCTCCTCATCACAGGCTCAGGAAGGTGAAGCGTAGCTGGTGTTATCTGTTCTGCATACAAAATAGGTGTGAATGCTGTAACTGCTTACCTTAAGGACTGTTGACAGCAGTCGCACTGAGGTCAAGTCCAATGATCTCATCTTGTGTCAAAATGGGCATAAATCTACATTCCTATTAACAGATAAGGATGCTAAGTTTCAGTTTATCTCAATCTGTGACTTACCGTCTCATAAATGAATTCTTTCATCATTATTCTAATGCTGTGTTGGACCCTTGGTGGTTTTGGTCTTTGAATAGTGTTCTGAGAGCTCCCAGTGGTACTGCAATTGTTGACAGCATCATTTCCATTTGCTCCTTTCTAGAGTGTTGGGGGTTGCTTTTTGTTTTTAATCAACTGGAAACACATCCCAGCTGAATCCTGTCATTTTTAAAAGACAAACACAAATCTCTTTTCCCTCTCTTCTCCTCAGTCTCCCCTGAAGGTCATGTCTACCTTTATCAGACATATCTCAGCTTCTTTTTTTAACATTGTGTGAATGAAAGTCACGACAGTACTGGGACATCCAAGTGAATACAACATCCCAATCTGTTGGCTGATGTTCTGATGGATGATGACAGATGTCAATCTAAGTACAGAGGGGGAAAAGGAAATAAAGGACATGAAATAATTAATCCAACATCGCACACCAAGTCATTGGCAGACATAAAATCTGTACCTTTTTCATATCTGTCTTTGCTCCTGTTTTGTACTTTAAAACATAAAGCACCATAATATGGAAAGGTTTGTGTCCTTATATTTCTCTTCCTCTCAATATTTGAATACAATTTTGGTTTCATTTTTCTTAATAGATTTTCTCCACAAAGACAAAAAAATTAATGGTAATATTTTACATTTCCAAGCAGCCTGCTACATATTTGAGAAGTTTAGTAAGTAGACCAAATACAACCTTTGAGTTGTCCTGCTTCCAGGATACAGTTGATAACACTAGACAAAGATGTTCTGCAGTCATTACAGGTACTTTATTGACTCCCATTCCCATGACAGCAGGGCTCACTATCCAGCCTTGGAATGGAAGGGTCACCTCAATGGTAGATAAATTGTTTTCTGTTTTATCTCTAAATATTAATAATGGGAAATAAAAGAGTGCTTCTAGTTCCGTTATACCTGTCAGTATGTGTCCTGCCTGCCCTAAAAGCATTCTCTGTTTGCCAGGATTTATTTGATGTTGCAATTATGCAATTAGTGTATTTACCTTATGCATGTAATTACACAGTTACTGTAATCATGTCAATATGAGATAGGGAAAGAAAACTCCTGTGTTTAATAAGTCCCAGTGAAACTCAGATGAGAAATTCTGCATTAAAAGAACTTTAAGTGTTTGATACAACACCAAAATGCTTCATAGTCAAATGTCACACAAGAATATGGGATTGCCAGAGAGCTGTTGGTCCTAAGTATTCAGGTATCTGTCTTCTACTGTGAATTTCCTTGACTGTGTATGGTTCATGGCAAGGTTTTGTGAGAGGATAAACTCAAGAGCAGTGACTAACAGTTTTTATGCATAATATGCAAACACAGACACAAGGGGTGTACTTCAGATGTTCTGAAAGTGATTATTCTTCAACTACCACAAAACCATAGAATGTCTGGATGAAATAGTGCAACAGCTCAGACCTGCTGCTTTAATATGAAGTGGCAGAAAGAGCAAACTTCCTTAGTCACCACTCTAGTCTTGAAATCATGTAAATAAGTAGCCTAGGATGCTATTCAATAGCACAATTTATTAACTGATTTATTAACGTAACATTAACATTATTCTTAAAGTAGAAGCTGGTATTGACATTGAATTGTTCTTTCAAACTTCTGATGGTACTGCATGTTGGGAAAAACATCATCGTAGGAGAAGGTCACATATAGTTACCCCCGGGCATAGCAGGGAGACAGTTATCTAACTAGAAATGTTGAGTGAATCTGCAGGGACTTCATGTGAATGGGAAGCAGAAAGGATAAGCTTCCCACATTCACCTTCTTTGTTCAGAGATGAACTCATATGGGTTTGATTTTTTTGCGGTGTCTAAGGAGCCCTCAGTGGTTTTCTGGGAAGAAAAGAGGTATAAGAGTTGTCTTTGAAAGAAAAACTATGCGAAAGAATGGTTAAAGTTGTGGTTTGCAGCTGAATTGCTGTATTTTGAGGCTATAGTTTAGTTTCTTATTCAGTAGATAATAAGGCAGGAGGGAACATTCAGAAGTCACATAGCCAGTGTCTGTGTTCCAGGGCAGACTCAACTGTAGGTGACAGGGAGTACCCAGCTTGGGCTTCAAATCCCCCAGTGATACAGAATCCTCAGTTTCTAGAAGTAATAGAAAGATATTCTTGCTATCTAATTTAAATCTATCTTGTTGCTATTGTTATTTAAACTTGGTATTTCTTGTCCTTTCTGTAGTTACCTTGAAGACTTTAGTTATGGTTCCCCTTGAGGCTAGAAAGTAAAAAGCCAGCAGCAGCTTCCAAGGAGCTGGAACCATTACTTGCTTCTCTTTTTTTTAACTCTCCATTCTTTAGATTGCCTTTTTCAGTTATCTCAAGTGTCTACATTGCATGCTATGAGTCAACAGGGTTATAGAGAGGGTAAAAGGGCATGGCTGCGGCGTTTAAGCCACTTGCTATAACTTTGAATGAGTAAAAATGCAAGTGGAAGTGCAAAATATTGGTTCTTCCAATATTTCATCTTGGAGATGGGCAAGGCAAGATTCTCTGTCACAGAGGAAATGCAGTGAGAAGAGAAAAGTGCTCTGAGTCATTCCTGGCAGAGGTACTGAATCTCAGTGGTGCAGTCAGATTACTGTCACTCAATTTTATGGGAATATATCCAAGGTGAAGATGAATATGAGAATTTCCCTTACAAATGCTTCCCAGAATGGCTTGCCTCAACACATATATGCCAAGTGGGTGGTGAGTGCACCCCAAAAAAATGTAATCTTCCAGAAGTCACATAAAGAACTCGCATACAGGTTTGAGATTCTCCTTCAATGTGTACCAGTTTCCCTGCAGTGGAGTATAGCTGTAACTAACTTTTACAAGATTTGCGTGATTTGCATCATATTCTGCATGCAGATACACCTGACATAAGCTGTTGAGAGATCTCCTGGGTGCTGAAAGCAGCGTATGGGATGCTGTAGGCAGATCACAAAAGTTTTATGAGTGACTGCTTTTAGTTAATGCACTGATTAGTAGAAAGCAGCCAGCTCTTTCCAAATCTTCCTTTAGGGATTTGAATTCTTACTGTAGAAATGTTAAACTGAATTCCACATTGTGTGCCCAAAACAAGCTGGCTCAAATATATGACACATATCGTGCCAACTCTTTTCTTACCACAGACCAGTCAGTCTCCCATCAGGAGACACCAATCCAAAATAATACAGTGTAATACTACAATAATATAAAAATATCTTTTTTTATTACCTAACGACTTGTCTCCAAAGCATAGCTGCATCTAGAGGCTATTATCAAACAAGATGGTACAACCTGGTACCAGCCATTGGTTCAGCATACAGAAACATAGCTCTTGAACCACAAACAGTAGTTTTGTGACTTCAGTTGTATTAAAGTATACTTTGTGTTCTGTGACCTTGAGACTAGGCATTCAGGTTCTAAAATGTGGTATTTTTGACAGATACTGTTGAGATGTGACCTCTATTTCACAGATATAATTTTAATTGGTCGCTGACACTTAGAGCAGCATAAAATATTTTTTTCCTTATTCTCATTCATTGAATAATGTTTATTATGTCATTTATTTGTGTGTAACGATGTTGTATTGTTTGTGAGGTTTAGATGCCCAGAATTGCATTGTTTTCCCCTTGAATATTTTGGACATCTCAAATTTTTGCAGGTTTAGACTGGCTAATTTAGAGGAAATTGAAAGTATCAGACAGGAGAGAGGTTAATTATCACTAAGGTTCAGATTCTGAAAAGAAACCAAAGGAGTTTAACCATGGTTAGTGCATGCAATATTGAGGCTTTACTGTTCTGAATGTATCTCATAGGCTGATACAGGGCAGGAGCGTTGAAGAATGTGCTCCATTCCGCTAACATCTGCAAAATCATGCATTTATTGTGACTTTGCTTCTTGTCTAGTGCACACGACTTTTTTCAGTAATGTCCGTCACTTAGCCTGGAGTAAGGCTTCATTGCTATGAAAAATGCTAAGTCTGCTTTAGGTGACATAAAAGGAACTTCATGCTTTCAGAGGGGAATGCAGCATTTTAAAGGGCATCTTGTGATATCACAGGCTGTAGCTTACCTTGATGACCAGCTCTAATTTGGACTGGTTTAAAGCAATAAGAGATGGTATCCCAAAATGTCAATGAAAGTAGGAAAAAGTGGGGGCAAGATCTTCAGCTCTTATAAATGCATACATGCTGTAATCAATTCCCGTACTCACTTATACCAGCTAAAGATCTAAATGTTGACGGGTAAAGAGGAAGACAAGAAGTTCTCATGGAATTGCTATGGAGCAGGTGGATGTTTTGCATCAGGCTGCCCAGCGCACTGAGCGTGAACAGCAGCTGCCTGGGGAGGAGCTCTGAAACTGTAGTCTTGCAAGTCTCCAGGAACAGACTTTTAATCAGAGAGGAATTGCATGTGGTTCAGCAGCCAAGCAGAAAAATATGTTTAAAAATCCCTATTCTGTTCAGTGATTACCTTTGGGAGCCCAGGAGAAGCGCCATTTCTGCAGAATAATCAGCAAAAAAAGTTCTGTGGTCTCAAGCAGTTTTGCTGAGTTAATGCAATCCTGGGTAAGGTGGTTTTCAGGGCAGATTTCTTAGATCCCTGGTAAGAAGAGAAACAGAAAGTCTGGAATCCCTCCTGAACTGAGTTTTCTGATTTTTAGTATTTCCACATCATCCCAGGGTTCAGGACCTGACAAGTCAGCTTCTTGCTGCAACAGTCTTCTTGTCAGGACAGCCAGGAGTGAAGCTGAACTTAGAGCCTGCTGTAACTGCAGGTTTCTGTACCAGCTATAGAAGAAAATAAGAAATCATTTTGATAAAATTTTTACTTTGCCTGAATATTAAAGGGGCAAAGCTCACAACAGAGTTGAGTTGAGAGCATTTGCTCCCAAATCAAGGCAACTTTAATTCCTGAGAGATGGTTTCTGTGATTGCAAGATGAAAGGTCAAAATGAAAAGGAAAAGTGAATTTGTTAAGAAGTGGCTTCTTGAAAAGATAAGGCTGTCTTTCTCCTTATGTACTTATCATGTATTTTAGTGTCTACATAAAGTGTCCTTAAAACATTTGCTTTTACTTCTCTGTTTCTAAGTAAGGTCATGGAAAACCAGATTCAGAATTTCTCAGGAAAGGGAGGTGAAACCCTTGTCCCTGCAGCTCATTTTTCCCATATGTAAAGCCAGATTAATAATGCTTGATGGAGAGTTTCAGGGCCATATTGTTATTTCAAACACTTAGTAACTGGAGACATCTAATTATATTTTTATCGTTACTGTTAGTAATGCTAAAATAAGAAAGGGAGCAGAAATAAGACAGCCAGCATTCCCCTTCAGCAGTGCTTTGTGCCTGACTCTTCACGTCTCCTCATTTACAAGCACAAGAAACAAGGAATGGTGTGTTCAGTGTTTCTATTAAGGATCTCATCTTTGTGGCTCTGAGCTCCAGCTGCCACTAGGGCAGTGGCTCTGCAGCACAGCCAGGCCACAGGGGATGGGAATTGACCTGATGGCATGCAAGAAAAAAAGAAGGGAGGAAGAGAAGAAGAAATAAAATTTTGGTGGAAAAGGAGAGAGCTGTTTGCTTTCCTTGCCATTCTGACAGTGATGGGTGGGAACGTTGGAACTGGGAGTCTAACAGGAGTGAAATCAATGGCTTCCGTGTTGTGGCCGCGTTAAACTTGAGTTTGAAGAACTATTGCAGTATTTCTCTGCTGGGAACACATTTTGGGGGGTTTATGTCAGAATTATTCTGAAATACCTTTAAGAGACATTTTAGTCTCTTTAGTCAGTTTTCCTCCTGAGCTGTGGTGCGTTCTGTGTTGGGAAAGGCCATGGTTTTACAGTGTGTTAGAAGACAATGTACTTTCAAAGAGTACAGTTGTGAAAGAGCTGGCCCTCTGAATATTTGTGTATGCTTTGTTGATGCTTACACTTTTCTATTTCATGTGAGAAAGAACGCCAGACAACAAATGAGAGGTTGGGAACTGCTCAGAATACTTTCATCAAAAAGACTTAGTTACAAACCCATTTTCTTCAGGATTTGGAAAATCAATTTTGATTACATTTCTTTTTATAGAAAAAAAAATCATCCGAGGGTTTAAGGGCTTTGATTGTGACAAAAGCCTGTTTCAGTTTCTGTGGGAGGAACACTTCTAACATTCCAGATCAACAAATTAGCAATAAAGTATAAACATAAGTGTTTGCTCAAACATAAGTTCATTCTTAAGAGCTTGAAGAGCTGAAGACCATCCCCCAAGATAGCTGGATCTCAAGCCAGAAGAAAAAAGAAAGCTCAGAAAATTAATTGCTAACATTGTCATCAGAGCCACTAGTAAATGTATGGTGCTGGTTTTCAATGACTAGAACCCTTTTGTTTTGAACTGGCTGATCCAGCACAAACACTGAGAGTACAGAGGGGTAGCTGCTGTCAGACAAAGCCTTGGGCTGCTGCAGAGCTTGTGAGCATGTGGGATGTATCAGACATATTTACTTTGAACGTGTCTCCTTCCACATTTCTTTCCACCAAATGCATTTTAGGAAAATAATGCAGTAATTCCATGTGCGAAATTCTAGAGTCAGTAATTTCTCTGTAACATATGTTGTATTAACGTTACCAGGAGAAGTCTTCATGAAGAAGAGAGCGAGTGCTTTATTTCTGCTTGCATCTCTTGTTTTCTATTTCATATAATCATAGAATGGTTAGAGTTTAAAAGGACCTTAAAATTATCCAGTTTCAACTTCCTGCCACAGGTAGGGACACCTCACACTATACCAGGTTGTCCCAAGCCCCATCCAATGCAGTTAGGGTTGGGGCAGCCGCAGCTGCACTGGGCAACCTGTGCCAGTGTCTTACTACTCTGAGAGTAAAGGATTTCTTCCTTATATCTAACCTAAATCTCTCCTGCTTCAGTTTGAACCCATTAACCCTTGTCCTATTGCTACAGTCCCTGATGAAGACTTCCTCTTCAGCATCATTGTAGCCCCTTTCAGATACTGGAAGGCTGCTATGAGGTCTCCATGCGGCCTTCTCCTCTCCAGGCTGAACAGCCTCAACTTTCTCCACCTGTCTTTGTATGGGAAGTGCTTCAAACCCCTTATCCTTGTGGCCCTCCTCTGGACTTGTTCCAACAGTTCTACATTCTTATGCTGAGGACATGAGAACTGCACACAGTACTCCAAATGGGGTCTCACGAGAGTAAACTTAAGGGTCAGTTGCAGCCCTGCATGCCTACTGCCCATTTCCCTGCAGCCTAGGTCCAGGCTGTTCATCCCAATGGCTGCAGTCTTCTCTGGGATGCTGCTGGAGCTGAAGGCTTTCAGTGGTGCCTGCCTGCCTTGTGCCTTTGCCATGGTCGTCTCCCACTGTGTGCTCTCCTCTCAGTGTTACAGAGGGTGCACCATACCATGTGTATGTGCTTTGGGTTTGTGGAGCAGATGCTGCCTGACACGGGCTTTCTGAGTTTTGTTTAAATTCTGATTAAGGGGGGGGATTTCCCCTGAAGTTCTGTTTTCCTCTTGCAGTCAGTCTTTCCTGTGTTTCTGTGTAGTGCACACTGAGACTTTTCCTTCCAGCACTGCAGACCGGCTGATTATTGCAATTTACTTGCTTTTTACGCAGATTATGTCTCCCTCCTCATCCTCCCCCTCCTCGTGACAGTTTTGCCTTGGGAAGCAATCCCAGCTAGAGCCCACAGTCTGTTTTTGTCTGTTCCTTCATGTACTGGGAGGTTTCACTCGAAGCAGTGTGAAGCTCTTGCATCTGCTGGCAGCTGGGATAAATTTTCTTTGCAATTTGTTTTCTGGTTACGGCCTTTCTGTTACATCTTTATTTGAGAAAGAGAATCTGTGACTTCTGTGTGATAGAAGTCTTGCTGCTGCAAAATTTTCCCAGTAGAGAGCAGCTGTGTAGGAGTTGCATCTGGATGCTGGTAAGATGAACACTTGACCATGCAACCTGGTTGTATCTCAGCTCTCCTTTCCAGAGCCATATGAGATCCCTGCTGTCTGTTGCATCAGAGATGATGGTTTGAGCTCTCTGAATCTAAGCAAAGACAAAATGCTGCCTTTGTTTTCTCAGGCTTGGTTTTGGGGAGGTTGTGTATGTACCAACAACTCTCAGGTGTCACCCAGCTGTGTCCTTTGCTTCCATAAATGGGGTTTGAATGTCATGTAGTACAACAATTTATGCCTGAACGTTCCAGTAACAAGTGGTCTTGACTGCAATGTCTGTGAAGTTTATCTCAAAGTCCTGGATACTTTTTTTAGGGCATTTGCAAGAAATGGCCAAAAAACACCTGAGGAATTTAAACCTCATCTGGATGTCCTGCACCAGGAAACCAGCTGTTGCTCTGTTACACAAATGCTGTGGCTGTGCTGTTCCAGAGCCCATCACCTTTACTTTCAGAGTCCTTGCTGAACAAAGGCATTTACTTAAAAGAGTAGATTTATTTTGGAATAATCATGACAGTTGTCTCAAATGAGAGGCAGCCTGATTTGCACAGAAGTCTCAAGATTGCTGGGTGCTAATAATTGTAAATGCTTTAGAAAAACCTTCATTTTCTGGATCTCACTGTTTCGACTGGAAACCTGTATCTCAGTAAACAGCCAAGGACAGAGTTTGGAAGTAACCTAGGTTTGTATTTTTCTGCCATTCAGAGGTTGTAATTAAAAGGTAGAAAATCCAAATCTGCTTCTCAGCCTAATTTGACCCATACTAAATCATTAACCATGTTAGTCTCATCTGCTCAGTTTAAACATGAGTGGATGCTTATTAATTTCTAAATATAGTTTTGCTTTTACATGATTCATATCCCATTTTTGCCAAGAAAGGTTGGACCAGATGATCCTTGAGGTCTTTTTCCAACCTGGTGTTCTATGATTCTGTGATTCTGTTTCATGGTTTTCATTGCACTGTATAGAAAGTTGGCAGAGGCCTGAAGGACCTTTAGTCTCTCCAGCTTGTCACTCCAGATGGCTTTGCATTTCCATAGCAAATGAAATGCTTTGGTCATGGCATTGCTGTTGCATGCATTTCCTAATCTGCTCTGCCAATCTCCAGGACCCTTGTAGGATGCTTCTGTGAACCACATTTAAAGAGTTTGCATTTAAATTGGGTTTGAAATTCATGTTTCATTTTCTTATTTTAACTACTGTCCCTGCTGCTCTCACAGTTAGTTTTTATACTCTGCTGGGAATACTTAGGGACTATTCAGGTTCTTGTGATTCTGGTAATAAATTTAGGTCAGATATTACTACTATTATACCAGGATCTAAATATCCAATTAGTCTGTCTGTAGTTTTTTGAGTAATACAGAATATCTACAGTAAAAATAGGCAAAAAAATAGTATTTCCATTTTACTGATGGTGAACTGAGCCTCTATAGGATTAACTGATTTGCCTCAAGATGCTCAAGAGACTATGGCAGAATCTGGGACCTCCATTCTTTGACTTCTGCTTCATAAATTCATGAAACTTTGTGAAATGAGTTTCCTCACAAGTGCAGTTTCACTACAACAGTGGGAAAATGTTTCTATTAATTTAATTTTCATCCCCATGAATATATTTGAGTCAGAAGTGGTATGAAATACTGTGCCATTTGCAGCTGGAGTTTAGACTGTGCCTGGGTCAGCCAGGGAAATTGTACTCAGCACATTGAGCCAGTGTATTTCAGAAACTGTTACTGGATGGCAAATGTTTCATATTCATCAACTGTTGTTTTTCTGAAAAACAGTCCTGTTCTGTTAATCTGAAATACACTTACTTAAAATTATAGTCCCATTGTGTTTCTCTGAGTCTGTCTTTGGGTAATTATCTGCCTTCTGCCTCAGGTCTTGGTGTATGACAAGTGAAGCAAAGCTCTGACAGTGGTGGCTTCAATTTACTACCCCTGTTTTGTAGTACTCAAAGTAAAGATATCAAATTGATTCCTGCTCTAATTAGTGGGTTTGCTACTTTTGAAGTACTTCTGTACCTTGACAGACTGCATCTCATTCTGCTCTCAGGACCAGATGCCTTTTTCCATTTGCCTGGTCCCTAAAAGGTGGTTAACATTGCAGGGATGTGTACGCTGAAGATGCTCTGCTCTGACCTCTCATGGGCTGTTCAGTATGTTGCGCAAGCCATGTAGGAAGGGTTAGAAAAGCACTCCTGAATTTGTACTTTTGCAGGAAAGGTCTTTCACTATCAAAATAATCAATAGCTTGTGAAAACAACAGAGGCCTGGTGCTAAGAGAGAGCAGAAGATCTCTCTCTAAGGAGATCTAGTACACTGTCTGAGACCCATGACTTCTGACCAGCAACACAGGAGGCATAACTAAGCAAGTGGTCATTGCTGTGAAGCTGTAATAAAGCAAAGACTTTGTTGAATTTTTTGGTTGTACTTAAGACTGATTTTTGGCTGTTGTGATGTTCAGAAGGGGGAAATGTGTGGTGCACTGTGTTTTTCATACTGCTTGTGCAGAAGCTGTGTGGAGCCACTTGGGAGCAGCTGCTGTGCTTTGTAGTGATTCACACTGCAAAAAATAAATGTTTAGAAATCAGATGTGAGTAAGGAGACTCACAGCCTTTAGCATGGCTGAGAAACTACTTGGCTCTGTCTTTTTTGTAGGTCCTCGCTGATGAGTTGTGAGTTCAAATTTAGTGCTAGAATGAATTATTCACCACTGAAGCCAAAAGAAGAATTTCCGGCTCAGTTTCAGGTTGTTTTCTCTAGCCCTGATAGCTAGAGGAAGCACTAGTTAGATGTGCTGTATATTCATTCATAATTAACTCAGGGCCAGAGAAAAAGGAAATCTGAGTATCTCTGGGAAAGGATAAACATGGTGGGGTTCTCAGAACATTTTCTCAGTCCCTTGTTTGTGTAGTACAAAACTTTAAAGAGGACTTCAGTCTTTATTTCGTGTATTGGATGATTCCAAGCAGAGGGTTTTTAATCCTGTAGTTGTATTTTTTCTTAATATGTTTCCTTGATATTAGATGCATTGAAGTTGGCAAGCTCCAAAAATCCTCATTCCTCATCCATCTCCTCCTGGAACCCATGAACTTGACAGAAGATTACAGGTGTGCTAACCTAGGAGTATATGAAAAGGGAAAGAGTTTTAGCCAACTAGTTCCAAAAATCTCTTTTTGCAATCTATAGCAGTGCCATTATGGTTGTATCTAATGCCATGGCTCAGCCTAACCCTTCAGTTATGCACTTAGAAAGTCATAGCCTGTCAGAATAGCATTAGTGTCATTTCTAGCACCTTTCCTACCCACTGCACCTCAGATCATGTCTGAAATATTAACTCACGTGCTCTCTTGTAGTGGTAAAGTGAGGATGATCAGATACTTGTCAGTCAGCCTTTCAATCTCAGCCTCTAGCTTGCTCCTGCATGATACTACCATTAGCTAAAACAAAGTGAGTGGTTTTTCTCATATTTCTAATCTATTTTCATGTTGGAGAGAAATCCAAGATGACATACCAATGCTCTGAGCTTAGAGATGCTGCAGACTGGATTGCAGAAAACCTTCCTCAGGTTTGGGTGGGTGTCTGCTCACCAGCCTTTGCCATGGCTCTCAACCTGTAGTTGTACGCATACCCGTTTAGCAATGACAACCACAATGTTGGTATAGAAAAGGGTACATCTCAACGTAATTAAGCTCTCGGTATTTTCAGCATTCCTGCTAATTGCTAACAACAGAGCCTTTGTCCTAGAAGATCACAGTATTTTAATTTGCATTTTCCTCACAAGGAGGAAAGGTGACAATGAGGGAGCAGTCCCCTCTTTCAAGACACCTACCATAAGGAAGAGCAGTTTTTCATGGCTGTTATAAAACATACATAGCACTCAAATTCCAGTCAGGATGTTGATTTTGAATATTTATTTCTTACATAAAGGATGCAAACTAATTTTAAAGTTACATTCCAGGGGGACAATAAGGATACGCAGATTAGTGTTTGTAAAGAAATCCCTTTGATACTTGGGCATTTTAAAGAAGCCTCAGAGTAATTGTAATCAGCTCACTGTCAGGTGCCTCTCTGTAGCTTCTTAGCTAAAAAAACAAAGCATGTTAAGGGTATCTTGTAAGCAGCACATATAATGCCATACTATTAAAGCCTGGAACAGTGTAGAGATATGGTACTTGGTCAGGGCTTGTGCTTTTATAGGTCTTTTCTGAATTAAACCACAGTGTGCAAATAAGTGCTCCATTGTCAGAACTTACAGGATATGCATTGTCCTACTCTATCTTCTGCTAGCAGGTAGCTCAGAGCTAATCATCTCTAAAATGTACTGCTGATGTACTAGGACTCTGGAAGTATAATACTGTTTCATAGGCTGTTTATTATGTTCTTGATTAATTTGGTATCAATTACTGGTTTTCATACAAATCCAGGATTTTCAACATTTGGACTAATTATATATAGTTGTGCTGTAATTTGCATGACTTCTTAGCAAAACACCAAACAAAATTTTTTGGGTCAAGTTTTCATCAGACTAATCAGAGTTTATGCTTAGTCTGAGACCACAGTAGTGGTTGGTACCATCTTAGAGGCTGGCTTACCTGGGAAGGGAAAAAACAAGCTAAGAATCCTGACTTGGGAATCTCTAGTCCTAGCATGCATTTGTGTGGAAGGAAAGCAAATACTCTGCTCTGTCACAACCAGTCCAGAGATCTTTAAACCTGGAGCTGTTTCAGTGTTTCGCCCTCATCAGTTCTGTCTTCGTGATACTAAACCTTTTGAAATCAGTTATATGCTTTCTTTTAACTTTCTTTTGGTTTAGAAATTTCCACCTGAGTGTAAATGGTAGCATTCTCGATTCTTCCAGGCTAATTTGCATTGATTACAGAATAAATTGAGGTGTATTAACAAGAGAGGTCTCTTGTACTCTCCGCTTTATTTTACAGTTATTTAGAAGCAACTTATGGAACAGTTACCATAGCCACAGCCTAAAAAGATAGGGGCAGTAGCAGAGCTTGTGAGCTAAAATCCAGTATTGCTGCATGCACGAAATCAGAGATAAGTGTGACAGGATATGACATCTAAGATACAGTTTGATTTACCAATGAGGGACAAAGCTAAGATAAGACATAGTGCCTCTGGAGGAGAGGGGAAAAAAAAGAAGGAAGATTCACTGTCGGAATTATTTTGATTTTTGAAAGAAATCACAATGCTTCAAAATGATTGTGCTTTAATGGTTGTAACATCAAAAGCAAGGATAAACTTCTGGAAAACTGTATTTGCAGTACTTCTGTTTAACCATTTCATAGAATCATTTAGGTTGGAAAAGACTTCAGAGATAGAGTCAAACCATTAAACCAACATAGCCAACTCCACCACTAGACCATGTCCCTAGGTTCTGCATCTACTTGTCTTTTAAATCCCTTCAGGAATGGTGAACACACCGCTTCCCTGGGCAGCCTGTTCCAATGCTTGACAACTCTTTCTGGTTGGATATTCCTAATATCCAGTCTAAACCTCCCCTGGTACAGCTTGAGGCTGTTAGGTCTTGCCCTGTCATTTGTTACTTGGAAGAAGAAAAAAGAGGGGTCTTCTTGGCCACCTGGGCACAAGCTAACTCATATTCAGCCACTGTTGACCAACATCTATAGGTCCTTTCACTCTGGGCACCTTTCCAAACACTCTTCCCAAGAGTGTAGCATTGAATGGGGTGTTGTGACCCAGGTCCAGGAGCCAGCTCTGCGCCTTGGTGAACCTCATACAGTTGGCTTTTGCCCATCAATCCAGCCTATCTAGACCCCTTTGTAGAGCCTTTGCACCCTCAAGTAGATTAACATTCCTTCCCAACTTGATGTTGCCTGTAAGCTTACTGAGGGTGCACTTGGTCCCCTTGTCCAGATCATTGACGAAGATATTAAACAGAGCTTAGGGCTTCAAAACAAAAGAAAACTCAAAGAAAAGGCAACTTACAGGATGACTGAAATTTTGGTGTTAAAACTGGTATGGCTTATACATACACAGAAATGATCTGACTCCACTGCAACCAGCAGAAGGCCCCACTGACCTTGCTGCAGACTCTGAAGCAGGGTCAATTTGAGCACAGGCAGGCTGATACCTGTGAATACTGCTCAGAAAGCCAAATTAGCATGCACTTTTGCATGAGCTGTCTTTTGCTGCCTGGACATTTTCCCACAGTGCTTGGAGCTCTGATTAAGGCAGTCACCCATAAATCACCAAGGCACACGTCAATGAAACCCTTCTGATGCCACTAGGGATAGAGGAATCATATCCTCTTATTGCTTTAATCGAGAGGCTGGAGTCCATTAAAAATCCATTTGAATCTATGAACTGGTGCTAGTTTTAAACTGCTAATTTATGTCCAGTGGATATTAGCAGCATTTTTTTTTCCACTGGATCTGAGCTATTGCCAAGAGCTGCTCTAACTAACCTATGCTATTCAGGTTCAGGCTTATACAATATAATCTCCTGCACTTTCCTAGTATATATCAGCAGGCAGCAGTAATGGGTATTGTCTGAGTCAAAGCCTCTTGTAGAAAAGTTGCAAATCAAAATGAAAAGGCTGGAATTGCTCACCATCAGTACGTGGAAAGGATTCCAAACCGGGAATTGATCAGTGAGTTTTCTGCCATTGTCTGTCTGTCAAACTGCATTTTGGAAGGACTCAGAAAAAATTCAGTAATAAGTACCTGATACAAAACATTTACCTACCAAGATGAACTGTACAGTGATAATAAAGCAGATGCTTGCCAGGGCAAATATAGACTAGCTAATTATTTTGTTATTTTTGGAATTTGAGCGTTTCAGAGACAAGCAATCCTTGTACTCATCTGATTTGCAAGATGAATTGTTCTGCAGGGTTGGAGTTCACATATAGACTATGAGCTTTTCTTTTACATGGTGGTCTTCAAAGGTAGGTGGCCAGCCCCCTCTGTTAACTACAGGTTCTACAAAGAGGTCCAGCTGAAACAATGCAGAATCAGTACATATTGTACAGTTAATGTAAAAAAATACTAAAGAAGAAAAGCAACAGCATGGCACAGCTGACATGTGTATTACTGTGTTTACAGGGAAACAGTGCAGAAGTAAAGACAACCTGGGCAGATGCATCCTGAGGCTGGGATGGTTCTGCCAGCTTCTGGGCTACAAAGTCTGTGACCCATTTAAAGAAATATGACTTTTCCCCTCTTAGCTGTAAAAAGGCTCCTTATTGCTCTATATTAGCTTCGATGTCAGTTTTCTTGCAGAAATGGACTTTAAATCACAGAGGTCAATGGCTACACATGGTGTTGAAAAACTCTGGAACTTAAAGGCTGTAAAATCTTGTTCCTCCTGCCCATTTTTCAGTCTTAAATGATATTCCAAAGTCCTGAGGACTACGAGTAGTTCAGCTATCGCATCCATCTGTCATTGCTGGGCTTCTTCGAACCTTGTCTCTGGTCACTGCCCACCTCCCCATGGTGCAGTGCCTGAGCTGCCAATAAAACACAGGTGGACCCCAGCAAGAGCCACAGGGACAGGCTGGGGCAGGGAAGATGGGTACATATTCACAGCACGTCTGTCTCCAGCTATTTCATCCATCTGTTACAGTTCCTTACTCCTGGCAGGTGAGCATCTAGCACTGGAGAGCTACAGGAGCAGAAAGGAAACTGGCACTTGAAGGGTGATGAGATAAGCATAATACTGGATGTAAAGGTGTAGATCGCAGTTGGAGATCCATAAAGGGATGCAGGAGCAAATGTTGAAAGGTGTGGCAAGGGTTTAATTTTTTCCCTGCGTTTAGAATGAGGCAGACAAAAGAACCCAACTGAAAGCAGGCAAAGGCTCAGGCGTTTCTAAGCCCAAGTTCTGGTCATTGTTTTTTAAAGTGAAACTAATTAATTCCTGTTGGAAAACTACCAAACTATTCACTTTAAGTTCTGGTAGCAGCAGCTCCAGAGGTAACCAGAAATCTCTAGGAAGTACAGGTGTTTGCTAGCAAGAGCAGCTGTTACTATTAGAAAAAGCCCAAAAGGTTCCCTTCAGTTTCAGCTTCATAACCCAGATGACAAGTTCTGAAATTAAATAAAAAAAAAGCCATCTCCAACAGACGCTTCATCAAAACCTGGCTCATTACAGGACTTCACTTGCAGCTGCTTTGTTCCTTCTGGGGTTTGGCACAGGATGGTTGGTGTGGGAACTGCGTTCACCCTTCTGCATGTCCTTTTACTGACTCGCCTTCCATTCAGAAACCAGCTTCTTTTTTCCCCTCTTTTTTTGCTCAGTAGCTCAAAAGAAGCAACTGTGCTGCTGCCTGAGCTGATGCCTCAGACAAAGGAGAAGGGCTTCCTTAAGTGGACGGAAGATGTTTGTTTTGTATTAGGTGGTCTCGGGACAAAGATAAACAACAGAACGAACCTGTTCCTCCATCCTAACATCTTTGTTAGGTTTTTGAGGTTCTCCTTTGAAGTGGCAAGGTTCATTGGCTGGACTTAAAGGCATCCAGATAGTACCTCAAAAGGCAAAATTATATGTATTTAGGGAAGATTAAAGCAGTCCAAACCAAGCCAGGATGTTTCTGTTTGATTCAGATAGCTTATAGCTGTTTATCACTGAAGTTTGCATTTGACAGCTGCACAACTCTGTCCTTTTGATTTTTCATGTGCAAAGTCCCACAGCAGTTCAGAAGTGGGGAGCAGGTTTTGTGCATGCGGCTGAGTAGACAGAGCCAGAAGCATTTAGAAATTATTCAGCACAAGTTCTGCTTTGTTCTTGATGCTTTTCTTTTTAGCACCAGAAATGGGTGCTGATGTCATTCTTATGTTGGTTGCTTAGTTTAGAGAGAATAAAGTACAGCTAAATTGGGACCCTGCAAAATCCAACACCCAGATGGCTGAAAAGAGAAGTGAACAAGGTGCTGAAATGAGCGGCTTTGTCTTGGGTTTGAAAAAGAAATTAAAAAAGTCAAGCAGCATACGAGTAATACACATGGCCATAGACAGAAGTGAAGTTCATTTTGAGCCCAATTTTTGCATTCTTTCACATCAAATCAGACAGTGTTGCTATTCTTATTCTGTGTTAAAAATGGAAGCAAAACCAAAAGGAGATCAAGGCAAAGAGAATCAGATCTCAAAGGAGTGTCCTGGCAGGATTTCAGTACTCAAAGCTTGTGCAGCGCATTTCACAACCTCTGTGCATGCCAGGTTGTGTTGAGGAACACCTATTCTTATAGTGATCCTTTGCAATGACCTACTAGCCAAATGCTCAAGTGCAAGGAGCATCCCAGGTTTCGTTTCTACCCTAGATCCTGGGTATTTCACGGAATACATTTCTATCCCTTGTCATGGCAATGTTATCACTGCAGAGCGACAGCAGGCTAAGCCAGTGAGTTAACCTGGATCTTGCTGCAGGAGATGTTGTACAGAGGTGAGAGTAATGGTTACAAATTGGAGGACCACTAATCTATTAATTATCAGATAATTACACAGCTACAGTAAGCCAGGTTATGGCTGCTCTTAGAAATGCCTCAGGAGGAAATGAAGTGGAGAGGGAATTACTCTAATATATGGCAATTTATCAGTTGCTACCACCAGTAAGACTTTGTTAGAAGATTCCCTTAGGGTTCCCTATGACAATGTCATGGATTTATGACTGGTGATGTACATCTCTTTGAGGAGTGCAGAGCAAAGTAAAGGATTACAGGCTTCTAGGTATTCTGTGATCTGGGGCACAGGTGAAACAATTTCCACCATAGCAGGTATCTTCTGACAGAAGGCAGAATGATTACTGATAGTCAGTGTGATTGGTAATGTACAGTATTATTTGCTTAGATTCTTTCACACAGGAGCTGGAGAGAGAGATGGCAGCCAAAGAACCAAAAAGAAACTTACTTAGTTTATCTTAGGAGATATTTATTCATTTGATTTCTCTATTTTTCTGGCAGCACCGGTTATATCAGACATAACAGCATAACACTAAATTACCAATGCTATGCTGTAAAAACCTCTCTTAAAAATGGTGTCTGGCAGGAACTGGTTAGGAATGAAACTGGGAAGGAAGGAGGAGCAAGGCATTGTGAACATGTCAGCAGAACTGTTTTTCAAAGTTAGCTGACAAACAATATTGATTGCTTTGGGCAGGGCAGTGATCATGTACAGATTGTGAGAAGCACAGGATAGGAGGTACTACAAGTATTTTCAACCCAGTTGACTTACATCCCTGAGGGGTGGGTTAAACTGCATGACAGGGAAGGAGGATGTCCCCAGGCTCATCCTGGCTCTTTGCTGGGATATCCTTTTTCTCAAAAGCACTGTGGAAATGTGGGCAGGGAAGGTGCCTGTGAGGCTCTCTGCTCACCTGTGCTAGGAGAGCAAGTTTGCTGCTCACTCTGTAACTGGAGCAATATTTCTTGCCCACTGCAAGGGTACTCTCCTTTGTCTTTTTCTCACCACTCGTGAAAACAGTGTCTTTGTTGGGTTTCTCTTTGTGTGTGATGATGAACTGGTGTGATTTGACAGTACAGCTATAATTGCAGAAACCCCAGGAAGAATGGCACATTTTTTTTTTTCGAAATACTCCATCTTGTTCTAACATTGATTTGGCGTATTGAAGTAGTAATGTTTCATGTGCTGCAGTAACTGACTTTTGATATAGAAGTTTTTGCTAGAGAAAGCGTTCTAGAGTATACAGTGCCAATAGGGTTTTGGAAGAGGGGGACAGGGGAGGAGGAATTTTCTTTTAACAGAAAGCACTAATTTCCATCATGGGATCTTATACACCAGCTGGACCATTTAAGAGTTAGTTTCCAAATACCACCTGATGATGATGAAATCATTCAGTGTGTGACATTCATTTGTGTCCTGAACAGTCACCTTGTGGAAGAGAGCCCAAGCTCCTCAGCCACGGACCGAAGCACTATCTTCCAGCAGGTTTCTTAGCATAAGGTATATGACCTTTTAAAAGCTTTTTGTAAGGGTGGATTTTCCCAGCATTTTAGGGTATTAAAGGACTTAGATCTCTGCTTGCCTCTGTGCATAGGAAGGGCAGGGAAAGTTCACATGAGCCAGTGTGTCTAAACCTTTGGTGATGTTCTTGTTTGTTGACGAGACTTGTCTTCTGTTTGTATTAAGACTTGACCACAATGAATTAAGCTAATTAGACTTGGTTAAGCTGATAACACCACTGCAAGAACCCAAAGCTGAGCTCTCCTTGTCCCTGTCAAAGAAAATCAACATTTTCATTCTTCTATAACCTCATTGCTCTGTTTAGCAACACCAAAACAACATCATGCTGAGACTCATGCACATAATTAAGGCTTTGGGAATTTGGAGGTGTTTTACCCATAATTATGTTACGGATGGTAAACTATGAGGTTTGAAGGTTTTCAAAACTTTTTCCAAAACCAAATGAAGGTTTTTAAGAATAGGGATTTACTTCCTATGGTTTTCTGCATTCTTGTTAAAAAAAAAAAAGTATAAACCCAAAAACATAAAGAAAAAACCCACCCCCAGATTCAGAAAGACTTTCCTGGAGATTGTCATTACAACATGTCAGTCATGCTCATGTGCTGGCATTTCCAAGCTTCCTGTAAATGGAAGGACATAGAGGTGCTTCAATTTCATTAACAAAAGGGAGGAGGATTCCAGATGAAATCACGATAGCTCTTCCAGTAAATAACTCACTCTGTAAACAGTCTTAGTAGGATCAGGGCCATATTTCCTGGAGAAGAGTAATATCTGCTGTCAAAAGGGAATTATAAGCTGCACTTATACACGTTTAGCTAGGTTTAATTGCTGGCACACTTGAATGAACTGCTTTTGGGGGTAATAGTTACATGATGTTCTCTGTTGTGTAATAGATTAAATGAAATGCTGGGAAAAGTTTTGTTTCATGGTGTGCGGCATCTCCCAATGCCTTTCAGGCCAGTAACTGACTGCACATTTTTAGGGCTTTCACAGCAATAGACATCCAGCCCTGGCTTTGAATAATTGCCATAGAGCATGCTGAAACACTTCTTTCCCTGGACAGGCAGCCGTCTGCTATCCATTCCATTTCCTTGCGGTGATGTTAGATGAGAAAGGTCAAAGCAGCACAGAAACATACCTGTAGCTGAATTTTCAGTAGAAATACTGGTAAAAGCTAGAGCTAAGTAACTTGACCTGGCTGAATAGCACTAGGATATTGGTTTAAGAGTGGTTTAAGCTGTAAATCACTCTGCCCACCCACTCACTCCTCCTACCTTCCCCCCCCCCACTTCGGGTTTGGGGGGGGGGGGGGGGCGGGGAATGGGGGC